>OZ038479.1:47264216-47346716 GCA_964036315.1 Acanthosepion esculentum
CATGGCTGGCACATAACTAACTCTGTGTCATCTCAAAAAGTCAAAAGACCTTGGAGCTTCGAGTATTAACCTAGAAGGGGGCCCCAAGGCCACCAGGTGCAGAATCGGCACTCAGAGGAAGTGAATCCAACTGAACTTAGAATATATACACACACACGACAACCAGATAACAGAAAATGACACAAACGTCCAACCTATGAAGTGAAAGGGGGAGTCCACTACGTCTTCGCAAAGAGAAGAACAAACTACTCCCCTGTCTTTAGAGCAGAAGTAGAGGTTTTCCCCTTGTTTCCTGTTTATGATTGGGTCTCTGGTTCCTTCTAAAGTCTACTTCAACTCTATACTTCTAACATCTCCTCCTAAAACTCTGAACTTTTATTTACTATTGATTACTTTTTCTTTTCTCAATATGAGTAGATAGGTTCACCAATCATCCGGTTCACACTCCTCCCCAGTTGTTTGAACAGTAGTAGAGGTTTATAACTTGTTTCCTGTTTAGGATTGGGTCTCTGGTTCCTTCTAAAGTCTACTTCAACTCTATACTTCTAACGTCTCCGCCTAAAAAACACTGAGCTTTTATTTACCTTGAATTATTTTTCTTTTCTCAATAGGAGTAGATAGGCAATCGTCTGTTTCACACTTCTGATGCAACCTTCTACCTCGAATGGCTCTTGGGCCTTGTAAAAGGTGAATATCGTTGTAAACTATGTATTCTACTATAACAAGTAGATATAGACAATTTGAGCTAGACTGATACAGATGAAAAATCTTGGGAGAGAGGGAGTGAGATTAAAGGCTGGTGGTAGGAGAGACTAATATAAATAGAATTTGTTAAAGAATTACATATGGGATAACGATATGTAATCATATATATATATATATATATATATATATATATATATTATGAAATAGACAAAGTCCGACAATTATTTAAAGACATTTATATTTTACTTAAATACTTGTATCTATAAAAAGAATGTTAAACATAAAAATGTCTTTATATATATATATATATATATATATATATATATATATATATATATATATATATATATATATATATACCCAAGTATAAGATTGGCGTATGCGGAATAAATTCCAATAAGCAAAAAATACTATTCTTAAAAGAGTGCTCAATACAGAGTAGAGCAAATATAATTTATTCGAAAATTATAACATAAATATGTTATAAAATCACTACAAAAATAGCACTTCTGGTGTCTTATCAAGTGATGAATTAAAAATAAAATTTAAAATTGGTAATTTTTAATTTTCAATTTTATAGTAAAATTTGATATTAATTAGTTAGAATGATTTCTATTTTAGTCTAACCCTAACATTAAAGCATTAATTATTATAACCAAGGATCGTTGTCAAGTTTTTTGAATTCTCATATACTTATATTTTGTTTTGTCATTCCAGCTTATGTAACAGCGTTTCCTCTAGCGAGGGGTGTTTAGTCGATTTGAACCTTTTAAAACCCTTTATTCTACATTCAACATCATCACTTATAAGACACCAGAAGTATTGAAACAAAATGGCTATTTTTTCTAGTGATTTTATAACATATGTTATAATTTTAGAATAAATTATATATATATATATATATATATATATATATATTGTGTGTATTTAGGCATCATTTTTTCATTCATACATGTTTCATTAAATAATATAGATAAGTGTTGTCTATATATTTTTTGTAAGTTCTTTTCATATCGTCTGATAAGCTTAAAAGAACTTACAAAAAATATATAGACAACACTATGTATATTATTTAATGAAACATGTATGAAAATATATATATATATATATATATATATATATATATATATATATATATATATATATATCAAAAAGAATTTTATTAATCAGTCTGATGAAGTCCTAAAGGACGAAACGCGTCACACGAAAACTTTTTTTCCACTTTGTTATCCTTCTTTCCCTTTAAAAGAATGAGATATAGATGAGGTCATTTGGAATGTGTGGGTCGTGTATTGGAATCATCGAGTTGATTTCAAGTTCCGGATTTTTCTATTGCGTTCATTTTCACGCAAATGCCCTTGATAAAGGCATGAAACCGACTCTTCTCTCTACAGCTATGGGTCAGATTGCAGGGCAGACTGGATTCTTTTGCTTTGGATGATAACCAATCCAAGAGCAGGAAAACTCTGAATCCAAAATCCAGCCAGAAGAAGGATGTGCTACTCCAGGTTCTCTTGCCGTAGACACGTCCATCCGGGGAAAACCTACGACTTTAGGGGGTTACAGGAGTCGTAATCATGTAGATCAAGATTAGAAAGAAAGAAAGAGATAAATGCAAAAGTAGGAGTGGTGATTAGTATTTTAAAATTTGATATAAGATGAGAGGAGGGGGAGAGAGAGAGAGGGGGGGAATGAACAAAGTGAGATAAAGAGAAAAGAAAGAAGGAAAAATGGGGAAACTTACCGTGACCCATTGTCGGGTGTCCTTATGAGCAGTGCATGTACTGCGGGCCATAAAAAGCATTTTGTGTGACTGTGGCAAGATAATCCAACGGAAGCCAATTTCTCATCGATATACTTCGGGAAAACTAGTTACCCTACCAATGTTAAAGAGTTGAAACTGCTCTAATATTTCTCCTATAACTAACAGAGAATATATGTGTTCCTGCCATTCCCGAGGGTGTTAGTGCCGCGTGAACGCCTACAGTGTAAGACAGTATTTGATCTCGGCTCGCCGATTCCATTTTTTGTGCCTATAACCATTACGGCATTCGCCCCTTTGGAAACAAAGAGATGAATAGGCTACTATATTTTATTACGATAGTAGTTGAATAAAAACTAAGGATGCTCTAAGGAATGCTAATCAACAAAAATTATCGCCCAAAAGACTTTTCCCCCAATTTTTAACGAGTGGACAGGTCTACCAAAGTAGTGTCCAAACTTGGATTGACAGTTTCAGGTATATTTGCTGAAACAAACTGATCTAGATAGATCTGAAACTTGGGTTGAGTCGGTGGGTTTTACGACACATCAACCCCTTTTGGGTTATTTAATGTCGAAATTTGTTTATTATAGCAGGAGAGGAATACAGTGTGTCACTTTCTATACATAGAAGACTAAACGCAGAAGTATTAAAAATAAATGATAAGAAAACGAACGAATTTATGTAACAACCTAATATATATAAAACAAATTGAATTACTTTTTGACTCACCCTTTTATAAGTGTTAAATTAATTTAATTTTAATTTAAAAGTATTAGGTTAATTTCACCTTTTAGTTAAATTCTTTTACCAGTGGAAAATATTGTAAGACATGTTTCTTCAATACCAGATGAGCGTTAATTTTATCGATAATATACAGTGAAAAGATGAAATACAATATGCGCTTACACATCGTGTTAAAATACAATCTATGGTCGTCTGGTACCAAAAAGAAAATGTCTTAAAATATGTTCCACAAGTGGAACAGTGGACATTAAAAGATTTATTTTAAAAGTAAAAATCAGAATTCCTAGTTGTTTTTTTTTAATTAATTACCACAATCCTTTGTGTATAAATCGCTAGAGGGTATAAGACGCAGTTAAAAAAGCAGAGAAAATTCAGAGAGAAAAAAACCCTTTTTTTCATATGTATTACGCACCTGATTTTAGTGAAAAGAAAATGTCCAAAACTTGTGAAAAAAAAAAAAAAAAAAAAAAAAAAAGATAAAAAAATGGGACATTTTGTTTACTTTTTTGTGATTACGAAAACGTGATAAAGACTCTTGGGGTATATGACCACTAAATCGAAGAAAATTGATTAACTTTTGTTTGTTTGTTTTGGTTTTACTTATATAAAGATTTATCTCCCTTTGTTGCAATACGCCATTAGATAGATATTATTATCATCTCTGGTAAGCAAATAAATCCAATTTGATCCGATTTGGTTCGTTTTGAGTCCTGGAAAAAATGAGATGGAGTTCTAAACTAACGTATAAGACGCATCAGACATTTGAACGCGACTTCGGATGAAAAAACTTGCGTCTTATAGACGCAGGATTACGGTAGTTAATTTATTTATTTTGGGAGAACTTTGCGGAGTTACCTTCATTTTTCCCTCTTTCAAAATGGTTCTCTCTCTGGAATCACTTAGAAAGCAAAGAACTGTAATAGAATTTCTGTGGTTTTTTTTTTTTGGTGGGTAAAGGGGCAGAAAGTGCTACGAACATTCACAGTAAATTAGTTTATGGGAAGGTTGTACAGGGCCGGACTTTCCCCCGCTGAAAGTCTAAGCTATTTGAAAGTCGAGGTCCGTGTCTAAAAAATCCGAGTCATAAAAATTTAAAATAATTATGCATGATTCTATCATCATCATCATCGTCGTCGTCATCATCCGATTTACGACTGCTTCAACCGTCGGGAGGAGGGGACCTGGCGGCAGAAGAAACAGAATTTTGATTCTTCGTCCTCATGTTCCTTTCAGTGGGCTCTCATATAGCTTGGCGGCGCCCAATTTCTCCCTGTATCAATGATTACGAAATTAAATTAGTTACAAAATGTTCCTTTTAAATAATTAATTGATTTATTTCATTTGCTGTGGGATTGCTGACCCTTAAAAATTAGCATATATTCAGGACAAATATTTAAACAAGTCTTAATAATCCCCTTTTCATTTGAAACATTCTTTTCCCTGATTTTTTTTTTAACAAAATCATCAATTATTTCATCGAAAGGCGTCCAGCGTCACGTGTCACTTTTTATACACAGAAGACTAAATGCAGACAGTCTATTTTACGACATGTATTGTTTGAAATTTATTTATTTTTTCTTTTTAGCTGTGAAATTTGTAAACATCAAGCAGAGGAATCGTGGAAAAACGAAATGAAACCAACAAATAAAATAATAATGAAGAATAAAATAAAATCATTTTCCCCGCATTGCAAGTTATAAAGAAACCGGGAAGGGTTTCTGGTCACATGCGCGATTTTATGGCCCCACTTCCGGAAAGGACAGAATCTTTCTTCTTTTTCACTTTCCAACGACATTACTACTCATAAAGTAAGCGAACTTGGTTGTTCCATCTCAGCGCAAAGCTGACTTGATTCTGAACCAAATAGGAAGACGAACATAGCCGAGAAAGATTCGTTTTGTTTCACTACAATCACCATAAAAAGGAATAAACGTCCGTAGCAGAAACTCAAATTTTTGGATGCTTCTATCACTTTGTTTACTTATTGAACACGCAGCTTCACCTAAAACACACAAACACGACACCTGTTAACTTCCATAGAATGATCGTAAAATTTGCCTTCACCGTTTGGCAAAGCGCAGATGCATTGGTAAATTTGCAGATTAAACCCCGGAACCCAAATGTAATGAAAATTTCCATTCTGGTGTAAATTTGCATGCTTATTTCGAAAATAGCAATAAACGTTTGCGGGAGAAAACCGTTTAGGAGTTATAGACAATATAAGTTTGGACTCATTCGCGTCGCGGTTACAGTCCGGCCGCCATTACTGGCTTTGTTTACATACGTTTGCCTCGAGTAGCAATGCTCGGAAGCTTCATTTGTCTTGATTACTGCGCTATGCGCGAACTTTGCATTAGATTTCGTGCGGTAATCAAGATGAGTAAGAAGATCAGTAAAAAGGCCGTTAACTATGTAAGCTTCCGCGCATTATTTTTCGAGGCAAATGTATGTAAACAACGCCAGTAATGGTAGTCAGGCTACACGCGAATAAGGCCGAACTTATATTGTCGATAACTCCTAAATGATTTTCTCCCACAAACTTTTTTTTTTATTGTTATTTTGGAATTAATGAGGCAATTCCACACCAGAATGGAAATTTTCATTACAATTGGTTTCCGGGGCTTAATCTGCAAATTTCCCGATGCATCTTGTCTTTGTGGATTATTCGATAGAGAAACTTGTGGCTCACGTGTTTGTCTTTTAGATAATTTTGCTTCACACAAATATGAAAAGGTTTCAGTTCACCTAACAGGTCCATATCAACATCGTCAGGATATTTTTGGATAATGGCTCTTACGACATCACGTACAATACATGCTCTTCTGAACAAAGTCAGAAAAAACTAGAAACTGAAATGTCTTTGAAACATAATTATATACTATAACACTTTCATTCAAGTTCGTTTAAAACGCATCCCCATTACTCTAAATCAATTTGTTTCTTTTCTTCTTTATGAGCCGTGTCCAGTTAGGACGTAGGCGATCATGGCTCTCTACAACAAGCCTTCCCCTTGTACCTCTTAATAAATTTTGTCTTTTTTATTTCTGTTTCGCCATCCATTTACTCAGCTCACTAAGTATGTTATGCTTTGTTTCTCCGCTCTCTCTTGCCTTCAATCTGTCATGTGAGTATCAGATTCTCCATGCACTGCTTTCCCATTATGTGACCCAGAAACCTCAACTATCTCTTTCTGACGTTAAGTATGTTTCCCTTTTGTTTCCATTTTTCTCTAAAACTTTGTCTCACATGTTCATGTTATGGTATCCTCAACATCCTTCTGTAGAACCCCATTTCTGTTGTTTCAAGTTTCTTCTTCAACTGTGATGAGATTGTCCAGCACTAATGATAAAGAATAAATCAAGCACACGCACACGCACGCACACACACACACACATATATATATATTATAAAATTTTTAGATACGGACAAAAGCAATTACTCACGACAAAGATGCATTTTTGTTTCGATGCGAACGCATCTCGACGGTTGAGGAACAAAGATGGTTATGACCGATTCTATTTAAAAATGCCTCTTTTGAATTAATGCTGTGAACGTTTGAATTTTTATTCTTTTCGTTTTTATTACATGTGGATATATATATATATATATATATATATACATACACACACACACATATATATATTCATCACACCTTATATATATATATATATACATACACACACACACATATATTCATCACACCTCATATATATATATATATATATATATATATATATATATATACACACAGACACACACACACACACACACACATATATATATTCATCACACCTCATATATATATATATATATATATATACACACACACACACATATATATTCATCACACCTCAGATATATATATATATATATATATATATATATATATATATATATATATATATGTATATATATATATATATATATATATATATATATATATATATGAGGTGTGATAAAAAAACTATCGGGATTGTTGCTATGGCAACGGATCTTAAGTACACAGGATGAAGCTGCTCGGCACAGATTGACCTTGAACTCGGCCGCGCATGCACACTAAGTTATAACGTTTTCGTCCATTTCCGTTGTTTATAGAAGTGCTTGGAAGGAAAGGGTGTAGAGTGTGGTTGTCTCGTCGCACCACAGGGCCTCCATCAGTGACCATGGCTTGCGCATCAGGTTTTGGCCAAGCTCACATTCTTCATTCCAACAACCACCATATTCTCCAGATTTCGCCTCTTGCCACTTTTTTCCCCCTTTCAAAAACCAAATCCCCACCCGCCAAAAATGGAGTTCCAGGAATGCTTCCCTTACTGGAAACTGCTCTCGTTAAAGTGCGTAGCTTCAGAGAGGGACTACGTCGAAGGAGTTTAAATGGCGAATTTATGTGTGTTGTATTTTTCTTTTATAGCCATCAGTCCCGACACTTTTTGATCAGACCTCGTATATAATTTTTGATGATTTAGTGTTAAAGAATAAAAACTACTGATAAAATAAAAATATATTTAAAAAAAAGAAGCCCCCGAGGGTGCATGGCACTAAACTATAGCTTATTTACACTGTTTACATTATTCGGACTATCGTCCTCATCTTTGTTGCCATATTTATCACAACGTTTCTGCCATTGTACGCTCCGGCCTTCTTCAGGTAGTTGGAATGTCGAACTGAACCCTTTATTTCGCTCGCTGGGGTAGACTGTTCTAGCTCCACGTGCCATGTTTAATGGATGTCATCCGTCATCTCCTGTTAATTCACCTCCCCAAGTTCTCCACTGCCTTAACCAGGTATTGAACTCACAACAGTTTAGGTCCTGTCACTGGATTTAACCAACGCCCTTACCCATTGTGCCATGTGCCGTTAATACCTGGTTAAGGCAGTGGAGAGCTTGGAGAGGTAAATTAAAAGGAGATAACTGATAACTGACATCCATTAGACATGGCAAGTGGAACCAGAACAGTCTACACCAGCGAGCGAAATAAAGGGTTCGGTTCGACATTCCAACCACCTGAAGAAGGCCGGAGCGTACAACGGCCGAAACGTTGTGATAAATATGGCAACAAAGATGAGGACAATAGTCCGAATAATATAAATAGTGTACATAATACCTCGTCTCAGAAATATTGACAGATAGCTTATTTAGTTTATAGGTAAGTCCAGCATATAGGCTGTATTTGGTGTAAGCACAATAAAGTATTCGGTCAATGGATTTTTTAGTACTGGAGAGAAAGGAAAAAATGATTTTAGTGACAATTGAAAGACTAGGTAAGCGATCTGTCCAGTTTTTATTTTATCTCATTCACCGAGAATCCTGATCTGACGGCTTCAGATTTTAATGTTTTGGCATAGGAAGGAGGCACTCAGTAGACAGTGGTTCTCCAATGATGATGAGGTGATGAAAAAGGCAACTTTCACAAGGCTAAGGACGCCGCCAAGAGGCTTCAACGTGGTGAGTATCGATAGCGTATTTCAAAGGCGGATTCTTAACTGCACGGTTGAGAAGGAAGGAGACTAGATCTAGAACCCTGAGAATGAGAGAGAGGGAGAGAGAGTAAGAGAGATATGAACAGTGATAGAGAGAGGGGGGGAAGAAGAGAAGAAGAATGAGTGGGAGATATATGAACAGTGATAGAGAGAAAAAAAGAAAGAGATGAGTGAGATATGAAAAGGAATAGATATACACAAAAATGAGAGAAAGAAAGAGAAGAGTGAGTGAGTGAGAGAGATATGAGCAGTGATAAAGAGAGAGAGAAAAATAAAGAGTGAGATATGGATAATGATAGAGAGAGAGAAAGAAAGAAAGAAAGAACGAGTAAAAGATATGAGCAGTGATAAAGAGAGAGAGAAAAATAAAGAGTGAGATATGGATAATGATAGAGAGAGAAAGAGAGAGAGAAAGAAAGAAAGAACGAGTAAAAGATATGAGCAGTGATAAAGAGAGAGAGAAAAATAAAGAGTGAGATATGGATAATGATAGAGAGAGAAAGAGAGAGAGAAAGAAAGAAAGAGCGAGTAAAAGATATGAAGAGTGATAGAGATTGAGAGAAAAAGAAAGAGCGAAGTGGATGAGTGGGAGAAATATGGATAGTGACAGAGACAGAGATAAAAAGAAAGGGAAGAAAAGTGAGTGAGTGAGAGATGAACAATGATAGATATTTACAAACTGAGAGAGAAAGAAAGCGAAGAGTGAGTAAGTAAGAGAGATATGAACAGAGAGAGAGAGAGAGAGAGAGAGAGAGAGTGAATGGAAGAGAAGAAGAATGAGTGGGAGATATATGAACAGTGATAGAGAGAAAAAAAGGAAAGAGATGAATGAGATATGAAATGGAATAGATATACACAAAATGAGAGAGAGAAAGAGAAGAGAAGAGTGATTGAGTGAATGAGAGAGAGATATGAACAGTGATAAAGAGAGAGAGAGAGAGAAAAAAAGAAAGAGTGAGTGAGATATTGATAATGACAGAGAGAGAGAGAAAAAAGTGGAGTGAGTGAGTGAAAGACATGAATAGTGTGTGTGTGTGTGTGTGAGAGAGAGAGAGAGAGAAAGAAAAAGTGAATGAGTGAGTGGAAGAGATATGAACAGTGAGAGAGAGAGGGAAAGGAAGGGGAGAAGGATGAATGGGAGATATATGAACAGTGAACAGAGAAAAAAGAAAGAGATGAATGAGTGAGATATGAACAGGAATATATATATATATATATATATATATATATATATATATACAAAATGAGAGAGAGAGAAAGAAAGAGAAGAGTGAGTGAGTGAGAGAGATATGTGCAGTGATAAAGAGAGAGAGAGAAAAAAGAAAGAGTGAGTGAGATATCGATAACGATAGAGAGAGAGAAAAAGTAGAGTGAGTGAGTAAAAGATATGAACAGTGATAGAGAGAGAGAGAGAAAGAAAGAGTGAGTGAATGGAAGAGATATGAACAGTGAGAGAGAGAGAGAGAGAGAGACAAAAAGTAAGAATGAGTGGGAGATATATGAACAGTGATAGAGAGAAAAAAGAAAGAGATGAGTGAGTGAGATATGAACAGGAATAGATATACAGAAAATGAGAGAGAGAGAGAGAGAGAAAGAAAGGGAAGAGTGAGTGAGTGAGAGAGATATGAACAGGAATAGATATACAGAAAATGAGAGAGAGAGAGAAAGAAAGGGAAGAGTGAATGAGTGAGAGAGATATGAGCAGTGATAGAGAGAGAGAGAGAAAAAAATAAAGAGTGAGATATGGATAATGATAGAGAGAGAGAGAGAGAAAGAAAGAGCGAGTGGGTGAGATATGGATAGTGATAGAGACAAATAAAAAGAAAGGGAAGAAAAGTGAGTGAGTGAGTGAGTGAGTGGGTGAGATATGAACAGTGATAGATATACACAAACTGGTAGAGAGAAAGAGAAAGCGGAGTGAGTGAGTGAGTGAGTGAGTGAGTGAGTGAGTAATAGAGATGGAGATAGTGATAAAAAGAGAGAAAGGAGGAGAAAAATAATGCGTGAGAGATAACAACACTGAGGGAGAGAAAAAAGAAAAAAGAGGTGTGAGTGAATAAGAGATATATAGATAGTGATAGAGAGAGCGAAAAAGAAAGAAAAGAAGAATGAGTGAGAGAGTCAGTGAGGTAGATATGAAAAGTAAGGGTGAGAGAAAGAAAGTAAAGAAGAGAGAGTGTATGTGTGAGAGAGAGAGAAATGAAAAGTGATAGACAATCTGAAACGGTTAGGTAAAGAATAATCTAGAAAAGATGACATACTTTTAAATATAATCTTTGCACTTGTTTACAATAAGACGTAATAAGCTTCTTATTCTTCTGTGTGCCGTGTCCCTTCAGGACGTGGGCGATGATGGCTCTTCACAATTTCTTATCCTTCGTAGCTCTAAGTATATTTTACCTTTTCGTTGTCTCTCCTAATCCCTGTTTTTCCAATCATTTACCCAACTTTAGGTAGGTCTTGCGCTGCTTTCCTGTGTCCCTCTTGCCTTCTGTCTCTCTTGTCCTGTGAGTGTCAAATTTTCTTAGCCCTCTTTCCTCAAAGTTGTCATAATTTCTTACAGGAAGCATTGTCATTATTATCAATTTTTGACTAGTTTTTTTTTCATCTTAATTCTGTTGCTTATTTAATAGTAATAAGACGTAATAGTCTGAAATTATTTGAATTTGTTACATGAAGGAATGTGTATGTTAGTAGATTTGTGTAAATGTTTTAGGTGAAGGTGCGTGTTCAATATATAAACAAAGAAAATTAAAAAAAACTTGTGTTTCTGCTACGGACGTTTTTTCGTTTTATCTCGACTGTATTGAAACAAAATTAAAAAAAGTCCCTTGAGTATGTTCGTTTTCCTTTTGGTTCTGAACTTATTTATGGGAAGTGAGGATAAAAACGGGTAAAGATGGTCGCGCTCAAGTCAGACTCGCGCTGAGTTAGGAAGACCGAGCCTCTACTTCACGAGTAAGGCTGCTAAAACACGTCCGACGATGTCGTTAGAAAGTGGAAAATGTTCAGTCGTCAGTCGGCCGGGGAAAATGAACATTCTCCAGTGGGAACGCTATTACCGCGTGGTTCGCATCCTGAAGCCAAGAGGATAAAAGAGAAAGATTATGTCCTTTCCTTGGGGTCATAAAATCGCACACGTGACCAGAAACACTTTCCGGTTTCTTTATAACTTGCACCATGGGAAAGTTAATTAATTTATTTTTAGCCGTTATTACTATTTTATTTATAATTTTTTTTTTCATTTTCCTCACATCATTGCTAATATTATCTTTTTTGACTAGTTTTTCTTTCATCTTGTTTTTTGTGCTTATTTACCCTTAATAATAGAAACATGTATTGTAGTAACAACTCTGAGTAGAAGCTTATGAAGCTTTATTCGACTCATTCAGCTATAGAGCTGAAAAACGTTTATTTTATTTTGATGGATGGTTACAAGCGTGAGGGGAGATGGGATATGCTTATTTTATTACCACATGTAATAGCCTTAAATTATTTTACATTTTTTACATGAAGCATTGCGAATGTCATCAATTTTTGAATAGTTTTACTTCTATCTTATTTTTGTTGCTTGTCTATATTTGTTGTAGCATACCTACAGACGATAATTGGTATGCCCCCATTCATATAAATACAGTAGTAAATACTGTATGTTGGTCTGCAGTTGGAGATTCGTCTCCAGCCATGCTGGTCAAACTCTCTGCCTCCGGCCAGAGAAGATCCCCAGACGAGGCTATGTCGAAGGGCAGAGTCTCGTCTCGGGAAACAGCTACCCAGGGTCTACGGGGAATTTTTGACCGAGCCTACGGGCTCGGATACCCCACATTAATTTCTGCCTTGTGCCACATCTGACTGCGTGGGGTGGTTGGTAGATATCCTGCAGTTGAAGATTCATTGTGAAATTCACTTGACTCACTTCTAGCAGTTGACTACTATTTCTACGTGCCGCTGGCGAATCTTATGTGTTGTTCGTGTCCCAAGTATTATCGTTCATTACCAACCTTAGTTTGATTATTCTATTCAGCAACCTTCCCTAGGTTACAACAATATTTGTTATGGTAATGGACTCTCCCAGTTACAAATAGGAGCAGGTACTGCCTTTTAGAGAGAATGTAGTTTCCAACAGTCAGCTCTGACAGTTGGACTTCTTGCTCGTTTCTATGTGTTTTGTATTACTGTTTTCTGTTAATACATTTGTTAACTCAGTTCCTCTCTTTGTGTCTTTATTTCTGGCCCCAACAAGGCCACAACAATATTTAAACGCGAAAATCTAAAATGTTTTGTCTGAAATTCTTACATGAAGTATTGCCGTAATTATCAATTGTTCTGAAAGTTTTTCTTTCATCTTATTCTTGTTTGTTTTTCTACTAGTAATTATAAGACGTAATAGTCTTTTTTTTAATTTCTCAAATGAAGCTTTGCTTTCATTTTAAACATTTCTACTTACATTGTTCTGAACAACGATCAACAAATTGGAATTTTTAAAAAGGAACCAGAGACAGACTGACATTTAGAATGATGGCGACAAACGAGAGAGACAGACTATATAGGATAGCAAACGAAAAACAGGAATATATTGAGTTAAACAGAGAGAGAGAGAGAGAGAGAGAGAGAGAGAGAGAGAGAGAGAGAGAGAGAGAGAGAGACGACAAACAGACAGGTAATTCTTTGGTTTATTTTTGTTTAGCGGCATATCAACACCTACATGGGTTATTAAATGCCAAAATCTAAATATTTTGTGCACAAATTTATTTATTTATTTAATTAATTAATTAATTTTTTGTGGGGGAGAATAAG
This sequence comes from Acanthosepion esculentum, assembly GCA_964036315.1. NCBI lineage: Eukaryota > Metazoa > Mollusca > Cephalopoda > Sepiida > Sepiidae > Acanthosepion > Acanthosepion esculentum. The sequence goes on from OZ038479.1 coordinate 47,277,709, forward strand.
GGTTGAGTGATACAAATCTTACTAATTAACCCATAGCCCGGGGGAAGAAAAGGTAGATTCATACCTTTCTCAGGGGTATTCACGCGTAAGTGAATATAACGAACCCAACGGGAATTCGAACTCGTCTCTCCAATTAACAATTCTGAGCCATTACACAAGCTGCATACCTACGCTTACAACACCTGGTGTTCCCAAGCGGTTACCCATCTAGTTACTGACTCAATGTTGCTTAACTTCAGTCATCGTACGGGAACCGGTGTTTCCATAACAGGCCGGTAAGTAAGAATAGATATGTAAAGAGTATACAGTGGAACTTCGGTTCACGAATTTAATTCGTTCGTGACCCGAAATGTTCTTAAAACGAAACTATTTTCTCCACAGGAATCAATGTAGAATGCATTAATCCGTTCCTGGGCACCCAGGTGATGGCTTATTTAAACTATTACAACATTATTTGTGCACAAGTCCATATACGAAATCAATGCATATCATTAAATTTAACACACGCAAAAAAGATAAGCACAATACTAAACAAATAAAATATAGAGGAAAACTTAATTTAATTTTTATTGTACCTGTACGGAGTAGAGTTAATGGTATGAGTGGGAAGTGGTGAGGAAGGAGAAGGGGACAGATTGTGTGGAAGGGGACTCCCCGTCCAGAAAAAAAAAAAAAACAAACAACAAAAAAAAATCGGGTAACTGCCTTTGTGAGGTTTTTCTCTTGTTTTGTCACTTACCGCCATTCGACTCTGCTTGAGATTCGCTGGTCATCAGTCTCACGAAAAATTTGTCTTGTGATATTTGTTTTTGCCTACGTTTTAAAATGTTTATAAAGTGGTGGTTCCCAACATTTTTTTGGCCATGCCCCACGTAAGCATCTCTAAAATCCTGATGCTAAAGTGACATATAATTCTTATTATTTAAAAAGTGAACTCCTATTCACGTGGGGGAAGCCTAAAACCCATTCATTTAAGAAATTGTGACCGCATATATCCAATACTAATATCATTTAATTTTAGAATTTTACAATATTTATAAAAATATTGTGCTACAAATATCTCACGGAAAAAAAAATTAATTCGGTCTAGCACTGTGGAGAGATAGCGCGAATTTGTAAACAGTGACTATTACTGCTAATGATGCAACACTCTCCCAACAGATTGAGTTTTCTAAGTCACTGACGTGTTTATGAAAAAATAAATACGCAAAAATTCGCCTTTCTTTCTGCCGGGCGCCGATAGCCTAGGGGTTAGAATTTCCGACTGATGCTAAATCGGTCGGGTTTCGGTCCCTTCGGCCCCGGCTTGAAGCGATCGGATATCTAGCCACACTGATGAGCTGTGATACAGTGAAATAGTCTGTTTGTTATAATATATATATATATATAGTACATACACAATTACACATGCACATACATACGCACAAATATTTTTACGGTGATTTTCTAAGCGTACCTTAGATGTGGCACAAGGCCGAAAGTATGGGGTACTCAGTGAAGATCGAACTCACGGGTGATTCTCTAAGTGTGGCTTAGATGTGGTACAAGGCAGAAAGTACGAGGCATCCAGTGAGGATCGAACTCACGACTCAGTCGTAATTGATCTAGCGAGACAAGCTTGTTAACCATTACACCACTTCGAAGTGCCCTCAAAAATAATTTGATGTATGCATGCTGTATATGCAACGTATGCATTAACTCGCACACACACACACACACACACATGCACAATAGAAACAAAATTCTCGAATTGTCCCCCTTTAAAATCAGATTGATCCCACCTCCCAGTGAGGCGTGATCCCCACGTTGGGAACCACAGTTCTAGAGTGAGACATGGCATTTTTACCATGAATGCGACCCTCTAACTGCTGACGGTCTCCTGCCGATACACGTAGAGGCCGGTGTCGCGTGTTCGTCGCTCGAGACACCGTTCGACACCCGAGACGTTTTTTTGTTTTGTTCGAAAAAATTATTCGTTAATCGATTTGTTCGTGATGAGAGGCGTTCGTAACCCGAGGTTGCACTGTGTTTCTGTGTATACTTCTATAACATGCAATTTGAAAGAAGCTGATACTGATCGAAAGAGAGTGAAATAAAATGAGATAGAAAGTAATAAACAAGGAAATATGGCTTTTGGGGATGCTTGCATTACGTGCAAACTAACTCAGATCGTGTGATATATATGCATATATATATATATATATATATATATATATATATATATATATGTGTGTGTGTGTGTGTGTGTGTGTGTATTTAGGTAGCACATTCTCTTTTAGGCAAGTCTGAATGAATAAATCACAGACATTATGTCTGCTAATTTTTAACAAAATCCGTTCATACACACGAATAATCTTCACGCTTTAATGTGCGCATGACCATGACATTATAACAGGAAAATAATTCCATAATGGATAATTTTTTTCACGTTCTAATGAACGCTCAGCACATTGTCAACCGTTTTGCATTTAAGAGCATAATGAAAAAATTACGGTAATGGATAACAACGCACAACTTTCTATAAATACTTAGATTAATGTACAACATATAGTTTTGTACCACTTGCACCCCTGAAGATGATCTTGCAAGAAGATCGAAAGTACTTGGGAAATGAAAATAAATGAAATTTAAACAGCTATAGTACATTTCTCTCATCCTTTAACATATATACACGGAAGGTTATTCGTGAGTATGAACGGATTTAGTTAAAACTTAACAGACAATGTTTGTAATTTATTCAATCAGGCATGCTTCAAAGATATATATATATATATATATATATATATATATATATATATATATATATATATATATATATGTAAAATGTGTATGCAAATATATATATATATATATATATATATATATATATGCATTTTTTATATAGAGAGTGTAACCCGGATATAAGAGACCCGGATATAAGATAGATTTTCTATGGTCCCAAATTAGAGCCTGTGTTAATGTATATATAATAGACCAAACCCGGATATAAGAGAAACCCGGATATAAGATACTTCTTCTCCGGTCCCGACAACTCTCTTATATCCGGGTTACACTGTATTATTTATATATTATATATGCGCGGTACTTATTGGAAAGCGCTCAATATCAGTGATGGAGAGCTAACATATTTATTTGGACTGGTGTGAGTATATGAGCCTGGGTTTCATGTTATTAGCGAGCGATAGACAAATCTGTCTGACGATCGCAAATAGCGTGAAACCCAGGGTCACAAACTCACATCAATCCAGCTATATATATATATATATATGTGTGTGTGTGTGTGTGTGTGTTTGTGTGTGTGTGTGTGTGTGTGTGTGTGTGTGTGTGTGTGTGTGTGTGTGTGTGTGTGTGTTGAATAGGCTGAGAAAGTTAGAAAAAATGAGTAGTTAATTTAATTCGCCTTTGAATTTATGTGCCCCATTTTTACCTCTTTTGGACTCGCCTACCTTTCACGTTCCCGATATGTAATTCACCATGGACTGTCCCTTTTGCACGCACCTATGTATATCATCACAGCAGGTAGCTATAAAGAAATTGAGCTAGACTGGAAGTGATGGTCATTCTTAAGAGACAAAGAGAGAAAGAAAGTGAGAGAAAGGGAGAAACATATTAAACAGACTGAAACAGAAAAGAAGGAATTGATAGCTATTTTAATAAGACTTTGAACTTATGCTGTACTTGCCGGCCTTTCACGTTCCCGATGTGTAATAAACGACGGACTGTCCCTTTTGCACGCAACTATCCGGGTAGTGTCAAAACAGAAGATGGGAAATGCGCTACATAAATTCAAAGTCCTATTAAAATCACTATTTACATTATTCGGACTATTGTCCGCATCTTTATTACAACATTTCGGTCGTTGTACGCTCCGGTCTTCTTCAGGTGGTTGGAATGTTGAACTGAACTCTTTATTTCGCTCACTGGGGTAGACTGTTCTAGTTCCACGTGTCATGTTTAATGGATGTCAGTTATCAGTTATCTCCTGTCAATTTCCCTCTGAAAGTTCTCCACTGCCTTAACCGGGTATTGAACTCACACTCTTTAGGTCCTGTCACTGGATCTAACTAAGCCTTTATCCCCTGTACAATGTGTCCTCAAGGACACATGGCACAGTGGTTAAGGCAGTGGAGAACTTGGAGAAGGGAATTAAAGGGAGATAACTGATAACTGACACCCATTAAACATACACGGGGAACTAGAACAGTCTACCCCAGTGAGCGAAATAAAGAGTTCAGTTCAACATTCCAAACACCTGAAGAAGGCCGGAGCGTACAACGGCCGAAATGTTGTAATAAATATGGCGACGAAGATGAGGACAATAGTCCGAATAATATAAATAGTGATATTAATAGGACTTTGAATTTATGTAGTGCATTTTCCATCTGTTTTGACACTACCCGGATAGTTGAATTTTTGTACTTGTCTGCATTTGACGTCCCCGATGTGTAATACATCACGAGCTGTCCCTTTTGCTCGCAACTATATGTACCACTTATATGTACCAGCTTAACACCTTAGACTGATATAGAGGAATAAGAGAGGGGAGAGATGATCATATTGAGAAGAGATAGAAAGATAGAGAATGAATAGATAGTAACTCTGATACATCATCGAATTTATGTGCTGCACTTTTTTTACATTTGACGTCCCCGATGTGTAATACATCATAGACTGTCACCTTTTGCACGCAACTATGTGTATCCCCATAATACCTAGCTATAAACCACTTGTGCTAGAATGGAAGTGATGAACAATCTTAAGAGAGACAGACAGACAGATAATCTGTTGATAGTTACACTAATACGCCTTCGAATTTCTGTGTCACAATTTCCATCTTTTAATCCTACACTGCTCAGAATTTTTGTATTTGCCAGCTTTTAGCGTCCCCGATGTATAATACAATATAGGCTACCCCTTTTGCTCACAACTATGTATAACACCTTAATAGCTAACCTTAAACAGTTTCGGCTAGACTGATAGAGATGAACAATCTTGAGGGAGGGAGAGAGAGAGAGGGGGAGAGAGAGGGAGATAGAGGACGAGAGTGAAAGAGAGATTGTGAGAAAGAGATGAAAATGTTGAACAAAGATAGAAAGACAGAGAACGTAGAGATAATTATTCTTATACATCTTCGATGTGCCGCACTTTTGAATTTTTGTACTTGCCTACTTTTATATACAAAGGGTGTTCCAATAACTTGGACCAGTTTTAAATGTGAATTAAGTCTAAGCGTCTAATGATTTTTTTCTTTTTCTTTCAGATTTGGCGGACATTTGGACGATATTATTTTTCACACATAATTGCCATGACTTAAATAACATGAACCAATAGAGAAATAAATAAATTTTCACCAATAACACTGATTTATTTACTGCTGATTTTGATCCGTCTTAATGAAACACCCTTATATATAATCCGTCTTAATGAAACACGCTTTATACATATATATATATGATGAAAATGTGGAAAAGACAAAGCAAAATCCGAATATGTAAGTTTACTGTTTTTTGTTTTTTTTTTATTTTTATTTTTGTTATAAATAAAAAAAACAGTAAACTCACATATTCGGATTTTGCTTTGTCTTTTCCACATTTTCATCATACCGTCGGATCTACATCCACACATTTGCTTACATATATATATATATATATATATATATATATATATATATATATATGTGTGTGTGTGTGTGTGTGTGTGTGTGTGTGTATGCGCTCGCGTGTGTGTGTGTGTGTGTGTGTGTGTGTGTGTGTGTGTGTAAAAATCATATAGAGTATATGTAAAAGGATAATATGAAAATCAAAACAACAGGAAAACTTATCGTAGCCGACGGGAATTTTGCCTTGATAAAGTCAATCAGAGGACAAAATGCGTCGGCTAAGATAAGTTTTCCTTTTTATACATACATATATATATATATATATATATATATATATATATATATATATATATATATGTTACACCGGCCTTTCTAACACAAGGGAATTACACCGGTTCTCACTATATATAGTGCCAGTAATACCTACCCGGGGTGTGTAAGCAGCGACAGTACTACAACTGCCTAGCTGAGTAGTACCCGTTTCCTACCTTTGTATCTGTGATGTTAAATACACTTGTTCCTTAAACCAACCTCGACTTGATTTTCTTCTTTTTACTATTGTGCCACGACACAACAATATATATATATATATATATATATATATATATATATATATATATATATATGTATATATATATATATATAGAGAGAGAGAGAGAGAGGGAGGTGAGGGGGAGGGAGAGAGAGATAAAGAGAGAGAGAGAGAGCACTTTCCGTCTTCTGTTCCAGCACTAACCAGATAATCGAATTTTTGTATTTGCCCGCATTTGCCGTCCCCGACATACCACGAGCTGCCCATTTTGTTCGCAATGATATGTATCACCAGAATAAGTAGCCATAAACAGCTTGTGCCAGACCGCAAGTTAGGAACAATATTAAAAGAGAGCGGGACTGAAGAGACTGCGATGGAAAGTGAACGGATTGGTAACTATTTTAATGCGCCTTCGAATCCATGTGCCGCAATCTCCATCTTCTTTTCCTACATTAATGCCTGCCTTAGACGTCCCCAGTGTGTAATACATCATAGACTGTCCCTTTTGCTCACACCTATGTATACCACCTTAATAGCTATCTATAAACAACTTGTTCCAGACTGACAAAGATGAACAATCTTGAAAGAGAGAGAGAGAGAGAGAGGGGGGAGAGAGGGGGGAATATGTTGAAAAGAGGTAGTAAGATAGGGTACGGACAGATAGTTATTCTCATACATCTTTCCATTTTCTGTTCTGACACTAACCAGATAGTTGAATTTTGTACTTGACGTCCCCGAAGTGTAATACATCATGGGCTTCCCCTTTTGCACGCAACTATGTGTATCACCGTAATAGGTAGCTATAATCAGCTTGGGTTAGACTGATAGAGATAAAGTAAATCTTAGGAGAGAGAGAGGGAGAGAAAGAGGTGGAGAGAGCGAAACAGAGAAACTGAACGGGCTGAAATAAAGATAATGCGCGGATAGACAGGTAGATAGTAGGAACCAAAATGGGTTAGGAGCCTGACACCTTGCCTAAAAGAACGTATCAATAAATGGGTGTACGAATTCGTAAGAGTAGATCTTCCAAAGTTAAGTTTTGCGTCGAACTTGTCCGTGTTTCCAGGGAAACGGTGCTCGGGCTTCGCCTTACATAGACGTGTATCCGCTAATGGCCGTACTCCTGGAGATGACATAGACAATGACGACAATTAGCACGATCAGCGCCAGACAGGAAGCGACTACCAGAGAACTGGTAGTTCCCAAACTCGTTTTGGGGGTAGCCGGTTTCTTCTTTTTCCTTCGTGATTCTCCACAGACATTCCCTGTTAAAAAAAGAAAAAAAGAAAGAAAAAAAACGTAAAAACAAATGCTGGTGAGACAGGTCAAAGGGAAGATATCTGTTTTATAATTAATATAAAACACAATGTGACTTGATATATTCATCGGTCACGCAGCCTGATATCCCCTATTTGGAAATAAGACATTCGGTTGTTATGGTAACAGTTAGTATTACACAACGTCAATAATCAACCATGACTTATGTTGTCATGACATCGGATTACATCGTTAGTAAGTTGGGAGAACAGGCTGCCAAGACATAGTTTTTTGTCTATATTTCTGAGATGAGGTAATATGCTCACTGTTTACATTATTCGGACTATTGTCCTCATCTTTGTTGACATATTTATCACTACGTTTCGGCCGTTGTACCAGTGTACCACCTGAAGAAGGCCGGAGCGTACAAAGGCCGAAACGTTGCGATAAATATGACAACAAAGATGAGGACAATAGTCCGAATAATGTAAATAGTGTACATAGCTTTTTATTTTTCATTTTTTCATGTACATTTTTTAAAAACTTTGAATGGTTTAAAGAACATAATTCTTTCTTTTAAGCGACAATGGTTATAGATAAAAATTATAGAATACTCACGTAGAAAATATAACCGATATATATATATATATATATATATATATATATATATGTAAAGCAAGGTTACTGAAATAAATGATTTTTTACGGTACGCATTGCGCATGTGCTAACGGATACAAAACTCAAAGCGAATGTGACGAGATTTTTTTCTTTTTTAGGCCTCATTTTGACTTCTTCAACGTTCAGATATCATTTTTTTCTAAATTTTTTTCTATATCTTACACACACACACACACACACACACACACACACACACACACACACACACACACACACACACACACACGCACACATATGTATATATACAGGCAAAAATCCGTGGGTAAGTAATCCAAGTAGATCCTATTAATATAAAATATTTAAACCTATCCACAAAAGAGAACTCAATATATTTAATATAGAGCATATAAATGAATAACATAAAATTGAAAGTCAATTGTACCCCATTTTGATGACCATTTCGCTCCCCTCGGGATACTCTCACTGGGGCTTGTTAATGCTAAAACGTTTGTTATATATATATATATATATATATATATATATATATATATATATATATATATATATATATAACATTTTAGCATTATATATATATATATATATATATATATATATATATATGTATATTTAAAGATAATAAATAAAAAGTAGAACTGAAAAACGGGCTAGTTAACCGGTTTCGAACCTCGCTCAAGAGGGCTAAATCGAGATTAATAAATAGAATTAACACTGAAAAAGTGGACAATATGTATTGAGAGGGGAAAGAAATTATTGCTTAGATGGAAATTATTTGGAGGCCCAGTACGAAGTCATTCTGTTTACGCAGAGAGGGTTTGAACTATAAAATATAAATGGTCTTTCTGACCAATACATACGGGTCTTCTATCGCAGGACACCTAATAAATAGCCTCATTGTAGTAGGCTTAATTTCCTATGCTTTCTCTTGACTTTCTTTTCTTTTTCGTTCCTCTTTCCTTTTTGTTTTTAAATTTTTTTTTTATTGATTTCTTATCTTCTTTCCTTTTTCTTTATTTAAATCCTTTTTACCTTTTATGGAAAATTTTCCAAAAACGGAAAGTGAAGTAGGGTTTCATTAATTGCAATTTTGAAGAAAATCGTTTAGTACCATCATTGTTACCCACCTGAAGAAACGTTTGATTTCAACGTTGAAACAAAATGTACAATTTTGTAGTGGATGTTTACATGTTCTAATGTAACAGTATATATATATATATATATATATATATATATATATATATATATATATATATATATATATATATAAAAAAAAAAAAGAAGACATTTTTTATGTTTATACATTCTTTTTTATAGATACAAATATTTAAGTAAATGCCCTGTTTTATAATAAACAGTATTAAATAACATTTACCGGCCTGAATGTCCGAGAAATTTTCATAGAAAATATTCGTCCTCCGACAGGAATCGAACCTGTATCCTATACGGAACCGTCATCTAGCGCGACGTGCCTTAACCGATCGAGCCACGGAGGATCGTTCGACTAGCAAGGTCGATTTTACTGCTTTTAAACTTCAATCTTCCATGAATCTCTCACGTACATTCATATCTGCTCACACATTATGAAATGGACAAAGTCCGACAATTATTTTAAGACATTTTTATGTTCATACATTCTTTTTTAATCGAACCTGTATCCTATACGGAACCGTCATATAGCCGTCATATGTCTTAAAATAATTGTCGGACTTTGTCCATTTCATAATATATATATATATATATATATATATATATATATATATATATATATATATATATATATACAAACATTTAAGGCGTTTTGAAATCCTCACAGAATTTAGTGCTGTTGAAGTTATTGCTAACATTACTAACTCTACTTTCCGTTTAATTTCGCAAACCAATCGTTGAAATTTGAATAAGCTGATTTGTTCGGAAGAATACTTTGACTTTACAAATCCTACTTCGCTGATTAATAATTTCTTTAATTTAATTTGATTTTATAGGACTTCATAGTAAACAATATTTTTCAGAAATATTAAAGAAAATCCCTTCCTTTTATTTTTTACTTTTTAACAGCGAAGAATAAATTCTTAGGGTTTCTTACACTTGAGCATGCAACATACAACTGGCCATGCGTAAATATTTCTTTCTGGAGCCAAATTCTGACTTTTTGAAGCGTTTGATCTTGTGATTTATTTATAGTTCTTTCAAACGCAGGGCGAACTGGAAATTAAATTCTTGTATACATAAAAGATATGTAAAAAAAAAAACAATATTGCATTTTTATTAAATAAGTATTTGTTATTTTAATTATTAAATTGTCATCGTTACCAACATCATCATTAACCAATCATTTAAAAAAAATCTTGCTATTGTAATGTCTTTCACACAGAAAAGTCTGCTAGCGGCTACGATCTTAACAACATCTGATATGCAGATGTCACAGTGTTGATAGCAGACACAGAAAGGAAGCTACAATAACTCCTACAGAAGCTGGTGAAAGAAAGCGAGTAGAAATAGACTAACCCTCAACTGCAAGAATACAGAATGTATGGTTATTAGCAAAAGGATACCAAAATCAAGCAAGTACAACAATTTAAATATCTGGGAAGTGTTTTAACGGAGTTCAGAAAGTGCAGTACCAAAATCCGAAGGCGCATTGGGATAGCGAAAGATGCCTTCCAAAAGCTAAGCAAAGTATTAAGAGAAAGGATAATTTCATTAGAAACAGAGGGGATAGTACTGAATTATAAATAGAAATAGTACTGCTAATATCAGTTCTCCTATATGGCAGTGAATGCTGGACAATCTCTTCACAGATGAAGGATGGACAAAAACATCGTTCAACAGGAGGATGCTGAGAATAGCATAGACTGAACATGTGAGCAACGACGCAGTTTTAGAGAAAATGGAAATGGAGACACTTATACTTAACATTAGAAAGAGAGAGCTGAAATTTATGGAACACATTATGAGAATAGATGGCTTGGAAAATTTGATACTCACGGGACAGATTGAAGGGTTTAGGAGAGATTACAATTGTAGAGAGGTAATAGAAGAAGAAGAAGAAGAAGAAGAAGAAGAAGAAGAAGAAGAAGAAGAAGAAGAAGAAGAAGAAGAAGAAGAAGAAGAAGAAGATCATCATCATCATCATCATCACACTAATTAACTATAGCTTGGGTACTTTCAGAGATTTTCTTTTCTTGAAATCGAAGATTATTATGATATTCTAGACTACTCGTCACTGACGGTTCAGGTTATAAAACATTGAAGTTGATTTCAACATTAAAAAATTGTCTGTTTGAAGAAAGTTAAAACAAAAATACTGTATAAACAATTCGTATTTTTAAATCTTATTCACTTAAAATATTTTAAAATCAGATTAACTTAAAAATATTTTTTAATATGCCAAAAAATATTTTTTTAACTTGGCAAAGAATATTTTTAAATATTCAAAATATTGTTTGCTTGAAGAAAGCAGAAATATAAATAATTACTCTACAAACAACTGGACGAAACAGCAAAGCGGGATTTCTTTGTGTCTGTCTTTAAATTCAAAATATTTTAATTAAAGAAATTGTCTGTTTGAAGAAAGTTAAAATAAAAATACTTACTGTATAAACAATTCGTATTTTTAAATCTTGTTCACTTAAATCAGATTAACTTAAATCATTATTCGCCGGACGGACGCACCACGCAAGCACACAGGCAATGACAGAGAGGTGGGAAGAGAGGGGTGGAAAGAGTGAATCAGAAAGAAACTTAAATCATTATTGTGAGCCGGACGGGCGACGTACCACGCAAGCACACAATCACAGAATTTTAGTATTATAAATTGAGTTCCAATAAATGTGAATTAACAACTTAAATCATTGGCTATTTCAACCATGGAACGATTAACAATTTAATATTATAGCATATAAAAATTTGAGAAGCTAAAAAAGACACATAAAGAGAAAAGACGGCTTGGAAAATTTAACACTCAGTACATACTGAAAGGAAGAGGAAATTTAAGCAAGATAAACAGAAAGAAGGATGGTAACGGTTTAAAAGTTACTTAGACACGAATTTTTTACACTATTTACATTATCAGCATTCGCGACGTTTCGGCCGTTGCACGTTCCAGCCTTTTCCAGGTGACATTTGTTGTAATTTCAAACCGAACGAGAGGTAGATTGTTCTAATTCCACGTACCTTGCATTTGGATATCTCAGCTTTAGTTAATTCAAGTTTTTATTCTCTTCGGTGAGGGACTGAACTCACAACAGGGATTAAACTCAATTCAAGTCACTTTTACGGATCAATCAACCAACACTTTTATCCACTGGGCCACGTGTCATTGGGGACATAGTGGGTGATTTTTTTGTCTTATAAATCTAATGTCTCAGTAACTGTTTTTTTACCTGAGCTCATATTACAATTTTTGTTTTTATATAATTTTTTCACCTCATTTGTTATTGTTTTTCTGTAGAAATTACAACAAATCTCACCTGAAAAAAAAAACCGGAGCGTACAACAGCCGAAACGTCGTCAATGTGACAGTAAAGATAAGGACAATAGTTCGAACAAATTAATAGTATAAATAGTTACAAACCTTATCTCAGAAATATAGACAAACAGACACGAAGTTGTGGAGAGTCGTGATCGCCTACATATCGTAGTTATTATAATATTAGGTTTATATTCTAACTTATTTATTTGTAAATGTCATGACATTCCATAAAAAAAAAAGATACCTTATATCCCTAGCCAGTCACAGCATTCTCTTATCGACCGCTTTCGACTTCTGATCTGAATTCACAACTTTGTGACCTCGGTTTGGCTGCTAGGGGAAGTAAATAGGATCAACTAACTTCTAATTGTACTTCTACCAATAGCAACCTCAGCCCACGATATGACTATATCTTAGGACACTGTTAACATTTGCCTTTGTACTTACCTTTTCGGAAGTGGACACCTGTCACGCCAAAGGGCTGAAACTTGACATCTTCAATGGTCACGTAGCCTACAGTATCTCCATTCTTTTCCCTCAGTTTGAACGTCTCACTTCGTGGGCACACGTAGGCTCGGTTCGCCCTGGCGCCAAGGAAGCTTAGGTTGGATGCAACCAAGTAAGTCTCGGCAAAAGCTGTAAAAGAACAAAAAGAAAAAAAAATTATACTGATATATATATATATATATATATATATATATATATATATATATATATATATATATATATATATAATCGTCAGTAACACGTATTTGACCATGACTACGATATTTGAACTCGTTATCCTTTGCGCAATAAAATTTAGTCAAATGACACGACCAAAGAAGATCATGGATAGAGTGATCAAAGGACGCGCTTCTCATATACAGTAACATGGCGTGATCACATCTCTGTCGCTCTCCGTCTTTCTTTCTCTCTATTTCTCTCTCCCAATTTTACATATAAATAAAGCGAATTCTATCACCTAATGAACATGTTTTTTTTTTCTTATTACTACGACAGAAGATCACTGGCAGCTGGTAGTCCTCGGTATGACGATAAACTACATCCAGCAGCGAGGAGGTTTTGAGGAGCCTGGAACAACCTCTTAATTGCTGTTGTTTCCAGTTCCACTCTGACCCAGGGTCCCAGCTATGGGTAAATAGTGAACCCCCAGGTGATAATTGATAACTGACATCCATTGGACATGCCATTCTTTCTGCTTTACTCCCTATGACTCTCTTTTTGTTTATCTCTCAGTACCTGTGATATCAACACCATAGCTAGGTAGGTACAAGCATATTACAGATACTATTTTTAAAAGAGCCTCCTTTATTCATAAGTAATTCATTAATTTGATGCTTACGGAGATATCACGTCGAAACACCAGTTTCCGTACGATCACCGAAGTTAAGCAACGACGAGCCAGTTCACTACCTAGATGAGTGACCGCTTGAGAATACCAAATTAATCGACTTCAATTAACGTTAGTTCCACTACACCAGCCAACATTTATTATTCCGGCAAGAAGACATGTGTATCACTAAAACTATTATTCTCTCCACATCTTTTATTTATAGATATCTTCGCATACTGACCCCGCTTTTTTTTTAACAGCAGGTAGCACTCAAAGTTTTCTATTATTATCTATTTCGCAGGCTTAAGTTAAGTATTCCCTTTATCTTCTTAAATGATCAACTCGATCCTCCAAGATCTCAGAGTTGCTTCCCTCAGTCTATGACAAAATCTGCGAAGATAAGATTTAAAAATGAATAAAGACAAAAAGAGAGGACGACTCAGAGACTGGCTGTGGGCGTGGTCTTCTTAGATAGAGGCAGTGTTTTTGAAGCGAAGAGTTAAATCATGTTTCGTTATCTAATGATCTGTTAAGGACGAATTCGCCCTCTGAACTGCATGTGACCTTTTTAAATTAAAAATATTCTTTCATTATTTTTTAATCTTATGTTCACGAATTTCTTACAAACTGAGAGAATCCAGTGTTGAGCGTCCGAGAAGGCTCTTGAATCCACAAGTCATTAATTTACATTGCTTAAAAAAGCAAGGATGTGTTTGTAATGGTCAAAATAAAAGAAAATAATAATTCTCCCTATGGTAGCAACTGTCACTTCCTATATGCTTACGCGTAGAAAATAATAAAAATGGCTAACATTTCCGTCAAACTGCTTTTGTGACGAAGATGATAATATTTCTGAAATTTACTTATTCCCATTAAAAAAAAAAAAAAAAAAAAAAAAAAAAAACTGCGAGGATTACAGGAGAGAGAGAGAGAGAGAGAGAGAGAGAGATTGATTCGATGGAGGGCTCATCTTAGATGAAGGCAGTTGTTTGTAGTGAGGGGTTAAATCATCTTTCGTTACCTAATGATCTGTTAAGAACGTATTCGCCCCTGAACTGCAAGTGACCTTCTGAAATGAAAGATGCTCTTTTATTTTTTTTTAACCTTACGTTGGCGAATTTATTACAAACTGGAAGAACCCAGACTGTGCTGAGCGCCCAAGAGGGAAACTGTTGTGGGGCTCTTCCTTTTTATACAAGATGGACTCGTCTAAAGTATAGTTATACTGACAGAGTTTGAGATACGTAGAGATACGTTGAGACAAGGTTGAGATACGTAGAGTCCAGAAAGAGAGAGAGAGAGAGAGAGAGAGAGAGAGAGAGAGAGAGAGAGAGAGAGAGATAATTACGGCTTCACTTACAGAGACTTGTACATATACTTTCTACTAACCCGTATTCCTGGACTACTAATCGTCATTCCGAGTTTGTATTCTTACGTTCAATACACTTATTTTCCTATATCAATTGCTGGCGTTGTTTATTTATTTGTGCAGGATTCCCTCCCCGGAATCCACAACAGAAACACACACACACACACACACACACACACACACAGAGGGGGAGCGCAACATAAAGAGGGATTGGTGGGTGTTTATCTTAGCCTGTTGTTTGTAGTGAGGGGTTAAATCTTATATCATACTCCAATGATCTGTTGAGCACATTTCAATATTTTTTAAGGAAGACTATATCACTTTCCTTATAACAATCTGATAATGGTATTTGGTTGAAAAGTACAATGCAGCATTAAAAGATTATTATTAAATGTAATTTGCACGGCCCCTGTCATTTATAGGTTAGAACATACCATATATGATAAAATGACTGACATGAAATATCCGAAAAAGTACGTAAGAGGGAATTTGCGAAAACCTATTTATGAAATAGGCTGGCCTATCACCCGGTTCACACTCTTCCCTGTTCTTTTGAACAGGAGTGTAGAAATTTATCCTTGCTTCTCTGGAGTTTCCGGTTCCTTCCAAAGTCTACTACAACGCTATACTTCTAACATCTCCGCCTAAACGCCGAAATTTTATTTACTATTTCTTTTTTTATTTTTTCCTAAATAGGAGTAGAATGGTTCGCCTATCAACCGGTTCACACTCTTCCCCGGTATTTTGAACAGGAGCAGGGGTTTTATCCCTTGTTTCCTGTTTAGAATTGGGTTTCCGGGCTCTGCTTTTCATTTTTTTTTTTCACTTCTGTTGGCCCCTTGCATCTTTGTGACATTATCACCTTGCTTGGGGTGGTGCCGCTTTCTCTCTAATCTGTAACCCTCTGCCTCGAGTGGCTCTTGGGCCTTGTACAGGATGAACATCATTGAAAAAAAATGAATGCCGAAATAACTTTGGTTATCAATCTCTCCATTTTGTAGCAAAAAAGCAAATGTTACAGGCCCCACTTAGTGTCTTTATGGGGTGAATTGATTAAGTACACACACACACACACACACACACACACACACACACACGTTTACTTCATTTGTTGTCAACGTTTCGCTCTGTATGAGCCTCCTCAAAACAAATGAAAAAAAAATCTAAGGAAAAAATCGTTACTATGGCAGTCTTCCTACTTAGAAACGCTGTGGTTAATTTGAAAAAAAATATTAACAGTTAATAAATTTAAAAATAATTATCAGTGAACAAATCAATGAGATTTGCACATAGGAAATCTATTACGACGTTTCTCATCAGGACAACACCAGACCTAAATTTACTTACGTTCAACTGAATCTGGAAACATCTTTGGGTCGCTTAGGTCATACCGAAGGTAAATTTGCTGAAGGTGCCAACGCCCAGATGATGACGGTGACTTCTAAAAAGGCAAAAAAGAAAAGAGAAGATATTACATTTTATTGGTGACATAAAATTAGAGCGTAGAATAGAAATTGTGCAGTGTTTGGGACGCACAAATGAAAACATGTAACAGAAAAAGGAACTGAACTGCAGGGTAACAATGTATCACTAAATACACATGATGATATAAAGTAATAATAATAATAGCTGGCCACTCGTATTCGAGGATACCCGTCTTTTAGGGCAGCTAGCCAATCCCTATTGCAGACGCTCGCTCAGGTACATTTGTGTTTGTTCAACACCCACAGAGCCCAATTGTGGTTTATACTGCAAATATGATGAGCAGACCTTAGTTACAGAGAGGGCGTGTTATCTAGCGTGATCTGAACAAGGCCAGCACACTCAAACCCTCAGTCACGATGACTTGTGACCTCGTGCTAGCACAGCTATCGACGGTCCCCAATTTCACTCACAAGGCTTGGGTCAACCCGTATGATTTTGCCGCATAGATATAACATCAGGATAGTCCTGACAAATCACTCGGCCACGCTATATAAAGTAGGAGAAAAAGCAGGAGCAGCAGCAGCTAGAAAATTAGTGCTGATTGATTTATTTACACCGTTGCCCACCGCCCAGAGAAAGAGAATTAAAGTTCAGGTCTCGTCTGAAACTACATCTTCATTATAAAGTATTAAGATTAGGTACTTCTACTATTAGGTCATCCCATAAGTTCTGTCCGAATTTTAACTTTTTGTTAAAATGAACGAAATTTAAAGAGTATTTTATAATGTCTAATGGAGCTGAACATTATTTTTATGTTTAGATGCATTTAAACTGATTAAATTTTATTTCAGAGAACAATAAAATTACATTTTGTTTGATTAAAACCCTGCTAACATGGAAGTACCCAAGAATCATTTGAGGCACATAATGCTTTATGAGTTCAAGAAAGGAAACTCAGCAGCTGAAGCGGCTAGAAACATTCATTCAGTTTATGGAGAGGAATGTGTGAATGAAACTACTTGCAGAAGATGGTTTGCAAAATTCAGAGGTGGAGATTTCACCCTTGAAAATGAAGATCGAACCGGACGTCCAGTTGAGTTTGATGAAAAGCTTCTTAAAGCAGCCCTTGAAGAAAATCCTGCTTTATCAGTTGAGGAATTGGCAGTGGTTCTCAGTTCAAACCATACAACTGTTCATCGTCATCTTCAACAACTTGGAAAAGTTCCTAAACTGGGAAAATGGGTGCCTCATGAATTGCCCGAAAACAACCTCAAATCCCGAGTTGACATCTGCTCTTCTCTCCATTCTCGCCAACTTGTTTCACCTTTTTTGGATAGACTTGTGACTGTCGACGAAAAATGGATCTTTTATTGAAATGTTAAGCGTCGTAGACAGTGGCTTGGTAAAGGGGAAGGACCCCAGCCACAGCCGAGAAGGGAACTTCATGAGCAAAAGGTTCGTCTTTCAATCTGGTGGGATTGCCAAGAAATAATCCACTTTGAATTCTAATGCAATGAATAATGCTCAAATATACTGTCAGCAATTAGAGTGTTTGAACCAAGCTTTGAGGAAAAAAAGACCTGCTCTAGTGAATCGAAAACGGGTGATGTTTCATCAGAACAATGCGCGACCACACACGGCAAGAATCACGCCACAAAAGATCGAAGAACTTGGTTGGGAGAAAATTCCTCATCCACCTTATTCTCCCGACCTTGCTCCTTCAGACTACCATTTGTTTCGTTAGCTTACAGAATCATTTGGAAGAAACAACTTTTGTAACACAGGAAGAGGTTAAAACTGACATTTGTGAGTTCTTCGAATCAAAGCCAAAAGAATTTTACAGTAATGGAATTAGTAAGCTTGTTAATAGATGGAAGGAAGTCATAGATAATCAGGGAAAATACACTGTTGATTGAATCTGTAATTAAATGTAACATTTGGTCACTTGTTTCAAAATTCAAAATTCGGACAGAACTTATGGGATGACCTGATAATTTTACTAATTCGCTGGAAAAAAAAACACATCATGATGAAGAAAGCCCAAACTTAATAAAACCAAAGTTTTATCGTCAAAATGTTTATGTTATTATTAGAAGGAAAGACCAAAATATTTTTTTTTAATTTTTTAATCCTTTCTAACACGTTCGATATTGTAAGCGTTCTGGGATTGCAAAGGAAATATTTGCCGCAGATTAATTCCACAACGCAGAAAACAAATCACTGTAAATTCAGACTCGAATATCAGGGGCAGAAAGAAAAGCCGAAAACTCGATTTGCAGGTACTATCTCACAAATCACAATGCACGTAACCAGTCAGAAAAATAACTCACTCTCCGATGAACGCGGTAGCCAAAATACACGAATTTTATGCCTGACCCCGATTCGAGAACACCATCTGCTTTTATCGGCCGAGCATTTTTCCATTCGTCGACAACTGGGAGAGGACACCCAATTTTTGCATATCAAAATACTTTTATAGCGACTCCTGCGACTGACTTGTTTCTAATTTAAATATTCCGTCTTCAGCATGTCATGCGGAATACGTGCCCATTTTTTTTTTTTTTTTGGTAAGTAATTTTCTTTTTCGCCACATTTTCTTTACTTTTCAGTTACTTGCTTAAATTATGTTTTACAGATAAAGTCTCCGTAGAACAACAATCAGTCTGTCATCGACTCGTCAAACACGTAAACATGGCTACTGTCAGTTAAAAACACTGCTAATATTTGCTTAAAAATAATTTCTGCGGTATTTTAAACTTAAAGTAAATAATATTTGTTTCAAATCAGATTAATTATACTTGAAATCAGCTGTTA
Source organism: Acanthosepion esculentum (assembly GCA_964036315.1). Classification (NCBI taxonomy): domain Eukaryota; kingdom Metazoa; phylum Mollusca; class Cephalopoda; order Sepiida; family Sepiidae; genus Acanthosepion; species Acanthosepion esculentum. The sequence continues at coordinate 47,297,148 of OZ038479.1, forward strand.
GCATCCCGCGCCCACTTTTTTTTTTATCAATCTCAATTTTTGTGCAAATCTGTGCAAAAAGCGGATCACAAAGCTTATTCAGCTTCATACATATTTTCAGAAAACCTCAACTCCTGATTGGTCACTTAATATTTAAATCATGTTCTCAACTACGTCCGAATAACATCGACCTAGTTCTTGACCTGACTAAAAAATAATTCTGCCCAAAATCTATCAATGCCTTTCGAGCTTGTCACGTGATTAAGTTGATTATAAATGCCAGGCACAAATTCTTTATCTCTCTCTCTCTCTCTCTCTCTCTCTCTCTCTCTCTATATATATATATATATATATATATATATATATATATATATATATATATATATATATATATATATATATATCTTAATTTCTCTCGCTGCTAAAATGTAGTTGTAAAAAAGAGATTGTGTCTTGACCCCTTGCAGTCGGACGCCATGAAAACATATTCATACACACACATATACGTACGTACGAAACTTTCCAAACTTAATTACATAACATTACAAGCAATGGATACTTAATTACAAACATTACAGAACATTCACACCTTCAACTCTTCTGAAGCTAAAAGTTTACTCGACATATTGTCAGCTTTACAGAATTCTTTCAATTCTCTCACTGAACATTTTGAGCGGCAAATTCATTCAACCTTTTATGAGCCCAGATAAAAAGATTTTCCATTAGTACAAACTTTAATTCCAGTCAAAGGGAAGTAACCCCTATGCTTGTACATCATTATACAAATATAAATATTAATCTAGTTATTATAAAACCGTTTTACTTTTTTGTTTATTCTTATTGTTTCATATTTTTTGGTATTTTCAGTTAAATATAAATCGAGAGGTTATATCAACTAACGGGCCTCTACAAGCTAATATTAATCAACTAAAGCTTCAGAAAATTATATTTTTGGGAAGATTTTTTTAAATAAAGAGAATTACGTTGCGATGAAAGACGGTTAAAAATGGTCGCAAATCAACTATATCAGCAAAAAAAAAAAAAAAATTAAAAGAAAAGAAAAGAAAAACCATTCCAGTCAATAAAATTTATGTTTGAAATACACCAGCGTATTTTGCTTACTGGATATAGTAAATTTAATGCTTTAGCTTTCAAATAAAGTTAAAATTAAAGCTTCAAGAAAGCTTTTACATTTTTAAAAAATCCATTTTAGACCTTAGGTATCGCGGATTAATAAAGGTCCCTAATTAGATTGAGAGACTGAAAAAAGATATTCTATAAATTCAATGAATACTTCTTTCTTGATCATCAGTTTCGGCTTTACCCTACCCAGCACAGAGAGTGTGTTACTAATGCTAAGGCTTGTCTCTGTTTTCTAAGCCAAAATAGACACAGATGGATTTTTCTACCTATCATTACTTGTTGGGCTAATATTGAAATTTGTTTTTCTATTATTATACTTGAGACTACAGGGAAAAGATTTTCATCTTTATACTTGACTCTATAGGTGAACATTGGTCGTTTTCATACTTGACTCTACAGAAAAAAGTCTTTTGACTTTATACTTGAGCCAATAGGTAAATATTAGTGAAGTGTCTGTATACAAATATTAATCGTAGTTTTATTTGGGTCTATAGGTAAACCTTATTCAGCTTTATACTTGAGTCTATAGGTAAACATTGGTTGTGTTTATACTTAAGTCTATACGTAAACATTGAACTGCAAGTAAATTTTATTTGTATTTATACTTGAGTCAATATGTAGATATTGTTGGTGTTTTTACAGGAGTTAGTGTGTAAACATTGGTCATTTTTATACCTGAGTCTATAGGTAAACATTGGTTGTGTTTATACTTAAGCCTATACGAAAACATTGAATTGCAGGTAACTTTTATTTGTATATATACTTGAGTCAATATGTAGATATTGTTGGTGTTTTTACAGGAGTTAGTGTGTAAACATTGGTCATTTTTTATATTTGAGTCTATAGGTAAACAATGGTCGGATTTATACTTGAGTTTATGCGCAATCGTTGATTGTATTTATATTTGGTTCCATGGACAAATATTGGTTGTGTTTATACGTTAATCTACTGAAGATAACTACGTTCAGAAGACAGAGGTACTGGTCAGGTTTCGGTTTGAATCTGAAAACGTCCACCGGTAAATTTGTCAGAATAAGCACCCAAAGCCCACGGTAAAAAGAATGTACCATTCAGGTGCGAAATTGCCTGGTTATTTTGAAAATGACATTGAAACATTGCGCTCGATTAACGTTTTGAAGTTATGGACAATGTAAGTTCGACTTCTTTCTCGTCGCGTACACATTACGTCCGCCATTACTGGCATTGTTTACATGCGTTTGCCTCAAGTGGTCATGCGGCGCGGAAGGTTCACTTGTCTTGATTACTGCGCAATGCGCGAAGTTTGATATGAATGTGTGAAATAATGCGCGAAATAAAAAACGTAAAATCCGACAATAAAAATAAAATAAAAATTACGTTCCTGAAAAGTAGAAAAAGGATTTTTTCCCTTTTTTTTTTACGATGTTTTTTTTGTGTCATGAAAGTTTCTTGAATTTAAAGCTTCATAAATTATATTTTAGGGTGAGATTCTGTTTCATTGGCTATAAGCAGATTTATTAAGGACAATAAAGGAAAACATACTATTCATTTAAAACTTAATTTTTAAAAAAATAAGCGCTTTTTAAAATAATATCTGCGAAAATCGCGCGGTAATCAAGACGAGTAAGATACGAAAAGCTGTAAAAAGGCCGTTAACTAAGTAAGCTTCCGCACATTACGACTAGAGGAAAACGTCTGTAAACAACGGCAGTAATGGCGGCCGGACAACGCGAAAGAGATCGAACTTACATTGATGATAAATCGAAAACGGTAATCGAGCGCAATGTTTTAATGTTATTTTCGAAATAACCAGACGATTTCACACCAGAATGGTACATTCTCAATACCGGGGGCTTTTGGTGCTTATACTGTAAATTAACCCGTCCACCTCGGAAATTGGCCTCTTTTTGGGGGCGGTCTTACTACCACTTGCAGGGAATGCAATTGGCTTATTCTAGGCTCTGTTGAGAGGACAGAAAGTGGCTTTTGTGACCGGTCATATTCCACCTAGAGCGACTAGCTCGCTTACAACAACCTGATCTTATAATGTCTACATCCATTTTAGTCTGGTTGAAGGACATGGGGATAGAAACCCAGTGAGAAATTAAATCATTACACACATTAGAAGAATAAACATATAATTATTACTCCTGCCTCAATAGGAAATCCGTCAGATATGACAAAGTAAACCTAGCAGTTGCTCTTGAAAAGGACCTCCAATCAGTGGTTAACTGGACCAAGAAATGTAAATTTTAACGCCTCCAAAACAAAACTGCTTTCATTTAACCACCACTTGAGAACCTTTTCTGCTTGCCATCAGCATAACTGACGCTAAACTCCAGGAGAGCAACACACTGCAACTTCTTGGCCTCATGTTTTCCACTGACTTGAAGTGGAGCGACTACATCGTATCAACAGCTGCATCCACTGCAAGGAATATGGGTCACTGAGTCGTGCCAGAAATTTTTTCCCGTCAGAATTCATCTGGCACATTTACAAATCTACCAACCAATCCTTATATTGAATACTGTTGCCATATCTGGTCTGGTGCTCCTGCTGTTCATCTCGAGGTTCTTGACATAATCCAAAGTATCTGTAAAGTTATCGATCCTGGCCAGGCATCTCGACATCAGTCACTTCCTCGCGGATATGACGTGACTTCCCTCTGCCTTTTCTATAAATTATTTTCATGGCAATTGCTCTGGCGGTTATTCTACCTGGTTTCCCGGACACGTGAATTTAAGAATTTAGGTTTGCTATTAGATTGGCAAGTGGGTTCCGCCATTTAACTCCCAGGCAGAGGCCTTGCTACCGGATGTAGTTAATCGTCATACCCCGGTCGAGCCTTGATTGGGGTGAAATGATTTTTAAAAAAAATTAAATGTGAAAGCGGGAAGACAATAAACTTACCCCATGAAACTTCAGCGAAAGTGTTATAGAATCGTTCCACGTCAAACTTAAAATGGCCGGTTCTTCAACAGATTTAGAACACTTGCCCTCCACAGTGGACCATGGTGGTACATCAAACGTAACATTTTCTGCGTGAGTCTGAAAAAGACAAAAAAAAAAAAAAAGAAAAAGAAAAGATGACTTAATCTAATATATAAATTTCAATGTTTCTGAGAAAAACGAATTAAGCATACATTAAGTCGGTTGTCTGTCCGTGCGGGCAAATAATGCATAATAATTGTGACGTCAAATAAATACATTTTTATCATAATGTTGCATAGCCCCCCCCCCCCCCCCCCGGTGGGGGTGGTCTCATCTCGTCTTCTCTTGGCCGGCGATCGCTAATTGTTTTGGTTAAAAAATGAAATACTTCAAACACAGAGAATTTTTAACAACTATTTTTATTATTCACGTCGACATGTACATTATCTAACTATCCAGTGGGGGGTCGTCCACCTCCTCACTGGGGAGCCGTTTTGGACACGAAAGAGAACATGTCTACATCGCTTGGCATGTAAGAAGCAACTCGCTGAAACCTTTCTCCTATCTCTTTTCCACGGTAGCTCAGCCAATCAAAATCGACTTCCCCATTATGGCTTACATCTGACCGCGGCTGTCAACCTCCGGAAGTCGAAGCCGAGTTACACTTCCCCTAAAAATGATAGATTATTTAAGCGCGCACACACCAGAACGGAATATTTTTTTAAAAAAAATCAATTTACCATAAGCAAGTCGATAATGCCACTAAAACGCAAGGGCTAATGTGAATGAAAGAGTATAAAATACTTAAGGAACCGGAAATTCAATCTTAAGCACTAAATAAGAGATAAAACTCTACTCCTGTTCAAAAGGCTGTGGAGAGGTGTGAACTGGACGATAGGCAAGCCTATCTGCTCCTATTAAATATTGTACAAAGCTGAATTTAATGCGGAAATCCTACGCGTAAATAGGGGCAGAGACAGATATTTCTTAGTTTCCTCAACCCGTCGCAGACGTCAGGTATTAGTTCTGACTTCCCCCGCATTTTGTCAGATTGGGAAAAGTACTAATCAGAGGTGGTGATGGCTCCATAGAAATGGACAACATAATAGTCAACTAGCATAAAAAAACCAAAAAAAAAAACCCCAGAAAGTTGAACTGATCCGTCTGTCCACCCAAACGGAATATGGCAAAAACTACTAGGAATTAACTTTAGTTCACCCATCTTGGAATAGGTACTTCCTGGGGAAGCGGTCCTTTGGATCTGAGCATAATCATACTAAATTGTATAAAAGTGTGTGTTTAGATATTTTGCCAGCTAGCATGTATTTCATATCTCGCTCGAGTTAAGCTACGTAATACCCGATCTATCTCGCTCGATCTTGCTCGATCACTGGAATTAAGCTACGTAATACCCGGTCTATCTCGGTCGATCTTGCTCGATCACTGGAATTAAGCTACGTGGTACCCGGCCTATTTCAGCCGATGTCGCCCGATCCCTGGAGTTAAGCTACGTAGTACGCGGTCTATCTCCCTCGATCTCGCTCGATCCTGGAGCTAAGCTACGTAGTACCCCGTCTATCTCGCTCGATCCCTGGGTTTAAGTTACGTAGTACCCGGTCTATCTCGCTCGATCTTGCTCGATCCCTTGCTACATAGTACCTTGTCTATCTCGGTCGATCTTGCTCGATTACTTGAGTTAAGCTACGTAGTACCCGGTCTATCTCGGTCGATCTCGCTCGATCCCTGGAATTAAGCTACGTAGTACTCGGTCTTAGATGTGAGACCGCTTGGCTACACCGAGTACCGTAAGAAATTTCCTATAATCTGAAATATGCATCAGCTTTAAATAACCTACAAAAGATAAAAAAACAAAAATGCCATATAATTATTATGATAAGCTATAAAAAAACAAATTAATCTATTGTTCCCACCCAATAGATTCATTTTCCTCACCGTATTTGACGGTATATAAGGCGCACTGTTTTTTACTAAAAATATCTTTTAAAATTTCCCTGCGTCTTATATGCCATACGTAGGTTCAAAATTCGCGATAGTCGGCCGAATTTAGCTACCTGGCAACTCCTATTAGCTTAGACTTTAGAGTAATTTTCATATACCTATTGTCATTATTTCAAAGGCTATTATGCAGATTAAAAGTGTTATCATTGATAATATTCATTATATTAATTTCATCACGTTTCATATTAGTACTTTGTTTCACTAATATTATATGCAATAAATTCAAATTATATATTTGTATTTGTTTCATTAATATTTTTCTTGCGATAACTTCCGGTTGCATTGTTATAAATACAATCAGAATTTTTATATCCTAATTATTCCAATCAGAAGACGTTTACAAGACGCAGGTTGTACAGATCATATAAAGGAAAATTTTTGACTGAATTTTAATGGTAACTGTACTGTTTTGCTCAATTGTAATAATTGCTTGATTTTTGTTTTGTTTTCTTACCTTTGGATATAATAAAGTTTTTATAGGCTCGTGTTCTTGTTTTCCTATTATTTTTCGTTTAACTGTAATCATGGCTTGTTTAACCAAAATAATACCTCATAAATATAGCCTAGGCTGTACCATTTACTAATATTTTCACTAATTTTACTAATTACTAATTTTTCTTGATTTTCTCTGCTGAAATTGGGGTGCGTCTTATACACCCGTGCGTCTTATATGCCGTCAAATACGGTAATTCTGCGTTCTCTTCTTATTTTTCCTCCTTTTCTTTAATTCAAAATCATTGATTCTATTTTCTATAAACCAGATGGCCTTAAAGTATTTGTAATTTACTTGTAAAATCAAAATAATCCAGATTAGTTTTCAAGGCCTTTCCCATTAAAACTGCAATATTAGCACTGTTTCAACCGTCTACTAATAAGTAATTTCCATTTTGGGGAAACCACTATAATAATGAATGCAGTAATACGAAGAAACAAGGGGAACAGGGTGTGGCGGCCCCGGGCATCAATATCGGGGAGGGCATCCAATCAAAGAGTGAAATAAAATTTAGTTTATATTTAATTTGAATAAAGTATATATTTCATGTTGCATCTGTTTTTTCTACATATTTAAAATGTCTTCCTTTCTCACATTTCTAAGTATTAGGCTATGTAGGTGGCCCCCCACCACTACTTGATTCTTAGGAGCATAAAATCAAGGATATGTCTCCGGGCATCACTAAACCTCTGCGCGTCACTGAATTATTGTACCATCCTAACTGTTCCTTTAACCCAGAGGTTCCCAACCTTTTCTATGCTTCGCACCCCTAGAAAACTTATAATATGATCTCGCACCCCTATATATATATATATATATATATATATATATATATATATATATATATATATATATATATATATATATAAAAGGGAACATTGAAGTCAACACTCAGAGGCAACAGGCTGTTTCCTGCTCGACGCAATCGTCAGGCCGCCGATTGCGTCCAGTCTGTCGCCTCTGAATGTTGACTTCAAATTTCACTTTTATATATTTAAGTACGCTCTATCTCTGATATTGAGCACTTTATCCCATAAATATAGCACACCTTGAAACTATATTTCTTCATATATATATATATATATATATATATATATATATATATATATATATATATATATATATATATACACACACACAAAAGTCATATCTCATATGAAGATGAATTTATACTCAATTTGAGCAACAGATTTATTTACGCTAATTTTTGAATGACATGAAAAGGAAAAAAAAAGAAAAACATTATAACAAATTTAAATACGAACAAATAGTACAAAAACTTAAGCCTTTCATTCAATGTAAGTGCAAATTAAACAATTTCAGAAAACTAAAATCTAACATTAAGAAATTCATATAAAAAATGTCAAATTTAAATCTAATGGCTTTTTTGTTCCTGTTTCTTGGGTATGATTTTGTCTGATAAATGGCAACAAGTCATTAATTTGGTTTGGTATGTTTTGTTTTACGGTATATCAACCTCAATGATTTATTTAATGCCGACAAGGTTTTTTATTGCCGGTAATCTTTTACAAAAATGTATTGCTAGTAATATTTCTTTTACAAAAATGTATTGCTGGTAATAATTTTTTCCTTCAAAAATGTATTGCTGGCATTTTTTCCCCAGAATGTATTGCTGGTATTAACATCTATTTTTATACTTTCATAGTGATTGACCCCTTTTGAAGTTAACTATTACATAGCTGAGACACAAAACGGGTGCTACCACTCTGGGTCAGAGCGGACCTGGGAACATCAACAATTAAGAGGTGGTTCCACGTTCCTCAAAACCTTCTGATCAGAGACCTTAATGTCGGATGTAGTTTATCGTCATACCCAGGACGCGGATGTAGTTTATCGTCATACCTAGGACGCGGATGTAGTCTATCGTCATACTCAGGACGCAGATGTAGTTTATCATCATACCCAAGACGCGGAGGTAGTTTATCGTCATACATCCTAATAATTGTAGGTGGAACAACTACATTGAATCAATATCTGCATTTACTGCAAGGAAAGTTGGCTCACTGTGACATGCCAAAAGGTTTTTTCTTTCTCGTCTGAGTCCATCCTCCACATCTACAAATCTATCATTCGTCCATGCATGGAATACTGTTGCCATATCTGGTCTGGTGCCACTGCTGTTCATCTCGAGGCCCTCGACAAAGTCCAAAGAAGGTTCTGCAATGTAGTCCGTTTATCAACACCTTAGTGCGTTATTTAAAGTCGAAACATATTTCAGATTGTAGGAGGTCGGTATCTCCCAGCGGTTCACTGTCTAAGTACTGACCGGGCTCAGCGCCGCTTAACTTCAGTGATACCTCCTCAAAGACGAAGAAGAATGTGGAAGGATGCTGAGGATATCATGGGCCGAATATGTGAGCAACGACGAAGTTTTGAAGAAAATGGTAACAAAAGGGAAACTTCTATTTAACAACAGGAAGAGACAGTTGAAATTTCTGGGGTGCATAACGAGGAAAGAGGGCTTGGAAAATCTGATACTCACAGGACAGTTTGAAGGGAAGAGGAACAGAGGAAAACAACGTATGACATCTTAGTGAGATTCAGTAAATAGATGGCGGGGCAAGGCTTAGGAGAAATAACAAAAAGATAACATTTATTAACAGCTACGAATAATAATAATAATAATAATAATAATAATAATAATAATAATAATAATAATAACAATCAGAATAAACAAAGCCAACCGCCCAGACATTGTTATTAAAGACCACAAACAAAATAAGTGCCTCCTTATTGATATGGCAGTCACTGTAGACTGCAATGTATCTTTGAAGATATTCGAAAAGCTGTCAAAATACAAGGACCTTGAAATAGAAATCTAAAAAAATGTGGCACATGGGAACATCAACAATCCCTGTTGTAGTTGGAGCCCTTGGACTGGTTGGAAAAGATTCCAGTAGACTAATTGAAGGGATCCCTGGAAGTCCATGCCTCAAAGAGATACAAAAAAATTGTTCTGACAAGTACAGCCGACACTTTACGAAGGGCTTTATCTACGTAATTATTATTATTATTATTATTTTTTTCAGTGGCAAGTGTCATGATGCCATTTCTAACCTTAGATCCCTGGGCGGGACCCGGAAAGAAATGTGTAAACGCCAGATATCAAATGAAATGAAAATAATAATAATAATAATAATAATAATAATAATAATAATAATAATAATAATAATTTGTTGACAGGGGACAGGCAAGATATTACAGGGCGTAATTTATGAGCGAACTAATGAAGTAAAGACAGAAAGAAAGAAAGTAATAATAATAATAATAATAATAATAATAATAATAATAATAATAATAATAATACCGCGCAAACTGATACAAAAAAAAAAGTAAAGCAAAAACAATTGACCATCTTGTATCAGGCTGCGTGGTATTGACACCCACTGAATATAAAACTCGGCACGACAGAATTGGCCAATATCTGCACCGGAAAATCTGCAACTTTTACGGAAAGGAAACTGCGGGAAATTGGCATGAACACCACCAAAACCCAGTGACGGAGGTAGGACCTGTAAGAATTTTCATGGGACTTTACAATACACACAGACAGAACAATCAAAGCTAATCTCTCTGGCATCGTAATTAGGGACCGCAAAGACAAAATGCGCCTTCTTATTGACATGGCAAACCCTGCAGACTGCAATGTATCTTTGAAGATCTCCAGAAACTATCAGAATACAAAGACTTTGAAATTGAAATCTCAGAAATGTGGCGCATGAGAACACCAGCAGAGTTGTAGTTGGAGCCCTCGGATTGAGTGGAAAAGATTCCAACAGACTCATTGAAGGGATTCCTGATAGCTAAAGCCTTAAAGACATACAAAAAATTATTCTCAAGAGTACAGTCCACACCTTACGAAAGGCTTTATCTATGTAAAATGTGTCATTTTTTTTTTTCAAAACTGCTCAGTAGAAAATGCCATGAAGCCATTTCTGACCTTAGGTCTCTGGTCGGGAGTCGGAAAGAAATGAGTAAACACCAGAAATCAAAGGAAATAATAATAATAATAATAATAATAATAATAATAATAATAATAATAATAATAATAAAAATTGGAAAATTCAAAGTTCAAAATGGAGTTTCAAATGGGTGCAGATATCCAAGTAAAGCACAATGCACCGACTGAAGCTGCAAAATACTTTAAAAAGAAAGCAAAGACAAATGCAACCGGCCAGATATAGAAATAATGGGAAGATAAACCGCTTCATGGCCAATACTCTGCCCGTACCAAACAAGCTGATGCAGACAAACCCCGTTCCCATCAGTGGCTACGTAGTGCAGAGTTAAAACTGATCAGTGGAAAATGTCATGATGACATTTCTGACCTTAGGTCGCTGGTCGGGACCCGGAAAGAAATGAGTACACACCAGAAATCAAAGGAAATAATAATAATAATAATAATAATAATAATAATAATAATAATAATAATACGTGTAAAGAAATTGTGTTACCTGGTTGGTTTGTTCGTCGATTTTTTCATAGGACACCGTAACGGAAGCATTGAAGGAGGCAAGCAGGCAAGGCTTTCCATTCTCAGTCAAGCGGAAAGTGGCGGGAGCGGGGATCTGGAGAGCGAGTATCACATCCGGTAAGACGAGTAAAACTGAAAGAGAAAAAGAAAATTATAAACATCATCATCACGCGCGCACGCACGCGCGCGCACGCACACACACACACAACAACAACAACAACAACAACAACAACAACAACAAGGCCAGTACGCTCAAACCCTCGGTCACGATGACTTGTAACTTCGTGCTAACACAGCGATGGCCCCCTAGGGTACCGTCTGCCCAATTTCACCTGCAAGTCTTGGGTTAACCTGTGGTATGGTTTTAGGCACTTTCCAAAGGTGACGTACGCTGGGATTGTTCCTTCCAGCCCGATGACACTAGGAAGTTTGTTTCCTGACAAATTGACTATGGTGAAATTCGATATATATATATATATATATATATATATATATATATATATATATATATATATATATATATATATATATATATTAATCGAATTTACCCCAAGTAAGGCATTAAAGCCACTAAGACGCAAGGGGTTAATGGGTGTGAATTAGAAAACAAAAAACATGATAAAGGAACGAGAACAATAGAAAAGTAGCTATGAATCTCGATAACGATTGACATTGCATTTAATTTCTTAGAGTTCGAAGTTGGCCGGAAAGCAAGAAGCCGGGAGAGAGTTCAGCAAGCTAGAAGTGCGAGAAAAAAAAAACTGTTATTGTAGAATTTACGGTTATATCTAGCCAATCTAGTACTGCACTTAAATTCATAAAGTCTAGGTAACAGAACGAACAGCTTACCAGAACATTTATCATGAAAGCATTTGTAGAAAAGGCGCAGGGAAGATAGGTTACAGCATGGGAAACTGACTGAGGCCGAGATACCAGGTCAGGACCAGTAATATTGCTGATTCTTCTTTGGATTTTATCAAGAATCTCTAAATAAAAAGCATGAGTACCGGACCATGTGTTGCAGTAATATTCTAAGCATGGGCGAATGTATAGATATTTTAAGGCTCTTGAATCCACAAGGTGGTAGTCATTAATTTACATTGCTTAAAAAAGCAAGGATGTCTTTGTAATGGTCAAAATAAAAGAAAATAATAATTCTCCTATGGTAGCAACTGTCACTTCCTATATGCTTACGCGTAGAAAATAATAAAAATGGCTAACATTTCCGTCAAACTGCTTTTGTGACGAGGATGATAATATTTCTGAAATGTACTTATTCCCATTGAAAAAAAAACCCAAAAAACTGCGAGGATTACACGAGAGAGAGAGAGAGAGAGAGAGAGAGAGAGAGAGAGAGAGAGAGAGAGAGAGAGAGAGAGAGAGGGGGGCTCATCTTAGATGAAGGCAGTTGTTTGTAGTGAGGGGTTAAATCATCTTTCGTTACCTAATGATCTGTTAAGAACGTATTCGCCCCTGAACTGCAAGTGACCTTCTGAAATGAAAGATGCTCTTTTATTTTTTTTTAACCTTACGTTGGCGAATTTATTACAAACTGGAAGAACCCAGACTGTGCTGAGCGCCCAAGAGGGAAACTGTTGTGGGGCTCTTCCCTTTTACACAAGATGGATTCGTCTAAAGTATAGTTATACTGACAGAGTTTGAGATACGTAGAGATACGTTGAGACAAGGTTGAGATACGTAGAGTCCAGAGAGAGAGAGAGAGAGATAATTACGGCTTCACTTACAGAGACTTGTACATATACTTTCTACTAACCCGTATTCCTGGACTACTAAGCACAAAAAATTTAGAATGAGTAGTTTTTCGCGATTTACGCTCATTCTATAAACTGCATAGACGAATCGGCCGCCAAATATAGTCTCACCTCGTGTATTCGTTATACGATCCTTGGTTAGCCAGAACGTTTCAGAAATTCTTGAAACTCGAAAGTTCTAGAAAATTCTACTTCAGCAACTCAGCGCTGAATCTGTCTGGAATGTAATGGAAAATCGGCTAGCTTCAAACCATCGACGTCCAGCTCATTGAAATTCTAGAAATTCTTGAAACTTTTAGAAACGTCTCGAAATTTCTAGAAAATTCTCTTTCAGCAACTTAGCGCTTAATCTGTTTGGAATGTAATGGGAAATCGGCTAGCTTCAAAATATCGACGTCCAGCTCATTGAAATTCTAGAAATTCTTGAAACTTTTAGAAACGCCTCGAAAGTTCTAGAAAATTTTGCTTCAGCAACTCAGCGCTGAATCTCTCTGGAATGTAATGAAAATCGGCTAGCTTCAAAACATCGATGTCCAGCTCACAGAAATTCTTCAAACTATTAGAATCGCCTTGAAAGTTCTGGAAAATTATCCTTCAGAAACTCAGCGCTGAATGAAAACATGGATGTCCAGGTCACAAAAGCAAAGTTTGAAGAGAATAAGAATCATTTCCTTTGCTTTCTAGACAAGCAATTACGAAGTAATACTTACAAAGACAAAAATAATATCGAAATTTTGTTACACAGTGTTAAAAATAAATTTAACTTCTTAGAAATTACTTTATGTTTAGGACTTCTGTTATGAGGCAATTTGAGATTACCAACCTCCCCAGTTTGTTTTTGGCCCCTTTTCATCTCGACTGGTTCAGTCTTTGATTTCCTTACGCCCAGACATTTTATCCTTCCCATTCCGTTAGAACGTTAGCTTCTTGATTCTCTCTGATGACAGAATACAGCGGCAACTCTCATTTTTGTGGCGTGGGCGGGTCCTACTAACATATGTTATTTTCTGTTTTACATTTGTTATATTTTGTTTGGAATTGGGATTCATACCCCTCCCCTCGTTGCATATCAGATATATATATATATATATATATATATATATATATATATATATATATATATATATATATATATATATATAATCCAATCTAAGCTTTCGGCTTGCATAAGCCATTATCAAAGATGACAATTAGAGTACAATATATTAAGCAATACACAGACGAGAAATTGATGATAGTCTGTTTCTGTTTACATGGATGATTTCCAAGCTACGATAAACACGTGCAAATAAGACGCTGGGAGCGAAAATCGCACCGCAGCTCATGACGTCACACATGACCACGCGAGAGTGAATTCAAGGATTATTAAGTATGGGAAGACGTTGGTATAAATCAATGGCTTCTGTTTTCTTTCTTCGTTTAATGATAATGTTATTAAGCTTATCAGACGATATGAAAAGAATTTACATAAAATAAATAGACAACACTTATCTATATTATTTAATGAAACATGAATGAATGAAAAAATGCTGCCTAAATACACACAATTTATAAATATATATATATTTTTGAATTGGACAAGGTCCGACAATTTATTTAAAGACATTTTATGATATGTTTAACGTTCTTTTTATAGATACAAGTATTTATAATAAACAGTATTAAATAACATTTACCGGCCTGAATGTCCGAGAAATTTTCATAGAAAATTTTCGTTCTCCGACAGGAACCGAACCTGTATCCTATACGGAACCGTCATTTCGCGTGACGTGCCTTAACCGTTCGGCCACAGAGAAGCGTCTGGTTAGCAAGGTCGATTTTACTATCTTTAAACTTAAATCTTCCATGAATCTCTTCTATTCATATCTGCTCTAGCGTATCAAATGTAAACAAATGACGTCATATATTTTTGAATTGGACATTGTCCGACAATTTATTTCAAGACATTTATATATATTATGTTTAACGTTCTTTTTATAGAGACAAGTATTTAAGCAAATGCTCTGTTTTATAATAAACAGTATTAAATAACATTTACCGGCCTGAATGTCATAGAAATTTTCAGAGAACGAAAATTTTTTATGAAAATTCTCTGTGGCCGAACGGTTAAGGCACGTCAAGCGAAATGATGGTTACGTATAGGATACAGGTTCGATTCCTGTCGGAGAACGAAAATTTTCTATGATAATTTCTCGGACATTCAGGCCAGTAAATGTTATTTAATACTGTTTATTATAAATACTTGTATCTATAAAAAGAACGTTAAACATATCATAAAATGTCTTTAAATATATATATATATATGTGTGTGTGTGTGTGTGTGTGTGTGTGTGTGTATTACGAACATTTGTACATAGGAAATTTGATAATAAAGGGAACCAAAATAAAAAAATATAAATATAAACATGGAGCTGGAAAACGTCGATATCCGGTTTTGTGTTCACTTGACCCCAAAAGCTTTCATTCATTTATCTACTCACTTGCTTCCCTTCAATCGATCAAGTGAGTGCCGTTTACAAAACCAGACTTCAAATATTTTATCCGCCGGCCATAAAACATAAAACACTTTAATTTTCATTTTTTTCAATCAGTCACTAAGACGGAATTGGCTACTGGAAGTAAAAGAGAAGGACGTAACCGTAGAAGGAATCGGAAACCCAATAATATTATATATTTCAAAGTTTAGGTGGAGACGTTAGACGTATACAGTTGAAGTAGAATTTAGGAACTGGAAACCTAATCCTAAACAGGAAACAATGGATTCATCTCTGCTCCTATTCAAAAGACCAGGGTGGAGTATGAACAGGACGATAGGTGAACCTATCTACTAGTAGAGATCAAAATAAAATCTCACACATTTCCCTTCTATGTGGGCATCGCAGTTATAGCGACACATCGTTGGAAAACTAAAAGCAGCTATAAAAGATAGTTACTTTTGATTGAATGTATCAATGTAAAAGTTGTCCCAGAGATGATGGACGGAAATCAAATATTGCTCACAAAACGGAGGACAATAAAAGAAATTTAAAAGGACATATAAAAGAAATTTCGACCAGGGAGTTTTGGGTCCACTGTGTCTACAATCGAAGAGTGCATGGTATATTTGTCTGCGCGTGCGTGGCTAGAAGAAAGCGCCACTTTAGTGAAGGCAAAAGTTTTAAAGACACCGGTGATTTTTCTTTTAACAAATTTAATATAAGGAAAAGAAAAGATAACAAACTTGAAATCAATACTTACAACCTTTTAAAACGTCACGAAACTCAAATCATAACAAATTATAAAGCACGAACTTTTTTTTAGATCGTTTTAAGGCAAATGTATGCGAATGTGCAGACGCCATTTTTATTTCGTCCATTTTTTTTTTTTTTGCTTATTTATGCATGTATATGTTTAATTTTGGAACGATATAAAAGAAAACAGCAATCAATCATATAATTCCCAAGTAATTTTCCAATAGTATAATTTTAAAAAAAATATCCTTTCGTTTTTGACATTTTTTCTTTTTCAAGAAATCCGATTGAAATAAATGAGATTTAAAGAAACTTGAATGCGACGATATCGTCTGCTTTCACGAGATTAAACTGAAAATAGACGTCACTAATGAAACTTTTGCCTCATATTACTAACGGTGAAATAAATGACACAAAAAATAACAGAAAAATATTCTGATCGATAAAACAATCTAAAAAAATATCGGTAAAGGCGCCACTAAAACACTTTTGCTGCGCCAGTCCGTTGTATGTATATATGTATTTGGTAAAATTCAGGTAGCATCCGAGACGAAAAAATTAAATGCGAATCGAAATGTTTTCTTTGAAATGTGTTATCGTTAACGGATGCAAACTTTTGAAACGTGCAGTCGCAACGCTAAATTTGATTTTTTTTTTTTTAATTTAAGAGAGTGCGTTTTTTTTTACTGATATGGCAATTTGAGAATTTTTTTTTTTTTTTTTTTGTTGAAGGAGTTTATCAGTCAATGTGGCATGAACTAAATTGTTCAATAAATAGAGTAATTTCTCAGTTGTTATCCCGAAAAAATGTTATCCCGAAAACTGCACCACATATTTGATTTAAAAGAACTGATCCGACGTGCAAATTTTCGGGTAACAATTGAGACATGACTCTATTTATTGAACAATTTAGTTCATGCCACATTGTCTGATAAACTCCTTCAACAAAAAAATAAAAATTCTCAAATTGGCATATTAGTAAGAAAAACGCACTCTCTTAAATTTTCAAAAAAAAAAGAAGAAAAAAAATTAAACCTTAGCGTTGCGAGTGCACGCTCCAAAAGTTTGTATCCGTTAACAATAACATATTTCAAAGAAAACATCTTTCGATTCGCATTTAATGTATTATATTTATTGTATATAAAATACAATTATGGCACAAGGCCAAAATGGGGAGGGGTTGAGGCTGGTCGTCACTAACTATCTTATACATAGCTAATCTGATTCACGACCCATTCACACATTACAGTTTCCACATTCACCGTAAGAACTCGCCCGTCGCCAATCAATCCTCCATCCACCATAATACCGCCTCCTCTCAAGGGGAACCTACAAAGCGCGCCCCCATGCCTTAAAAATTTAATGATAATAATTATATATATACAATTCTAATAACGAAGAAAGAGACGGGAGGGAGATGAACCCAATAATAGACTAAAACTCAACACAAAGTAAACTAAACATTGGAACTGATGATGTTCAAAGTCAACTTCCACCACCCGAAGATGATTTGACATGCCATATATGTAACAAGAAATGCAGATCGATGGTTGGTTTTATGAGCCACTGTCGTTCACACAACAAATAAATACAGTGTTGTCGTGGGGGTGGGAGTTTAATTGAAGGTCTGGACATATCAGTGATGGTCATACTCGCTTTGTGAGTCGACAGGCACAAAACTATACACTATGTATGTATGTATGTATGTATATGGGCGCCTGGTTGGAACGTTCGCTTTCTGATCATGAGACCAGTGTTCGAATCTCACCAGGGTTGATTTGTTGATTTGTCAGGAACGAGACTTCCTGATGTTATCAGTCTGGGTGGGGTCGACCCCAGCGTGCGGCAATTTTGGAAAGTGCCTGAAAACCATACCACGTGTTGACCCAAGCCTTGTCAGTGAAATTGGGTAGACGGAACACTTGGGGACCGTCGATAGCTGTGCTAGCACGAAGTCACAAGTAATCGTGACCGAGTGTGCTGGCCTTGTTCAGATTGTTTATTCACGCTAGATTATCTCCCAGAAACTCTAAGGTCTGCCCAGCATAGTTGCAATATAAACCACAGGTGGGCTCTGTGGGTGTTGAGCAAACACAAATGTGCCTGAGCGGGCGGCTGAATTAAGGATTGGCTAGCCGCCCTAGTAGACGGCTATCCTCGAATACGAGTGGCCAGCTATTATTATTATTATTATTATTATTATCATTATTATTATGTATTGCACATGGCCGAAAGTATGCGGAATCCCAGTAAGGATCAAACTCATTATTCAGACAAGCCTGCTAACCATTACACCACGTCGAAGCTTAGATATGGCACAAGGCCAAAAGCATGGAGTATCTGGTGAGGATAGAGCTCACTATCAGTAGTAATCGGAGTTTCATATTGATAGACCTTTGACAAATTACGATCAGAACTATACTAGGAATAACCTAACATACGGTATATGTCAGAAAGCCTGGCGAAAACGTCCCGGTCTCACTCATCATATGAAAACCTACCAGAAAGCTGAACAGAATTTACAAAACAGGCCAGGTCTTGTACAAAACAACTTAAGTTTGCCACATTTGTAATAAGCATTGCAAGTCACTTGCAGGCTTCAACTGTTGTCCTTACAAGAACTAAACTTGTCAGCGATGGTCATACTCATACCGATTATATTGTGGTCACCATCACTTCTCGGCCTTTTGGTTAAGATCAAACTATAATATCTGTCCTCGGGGTGTTTTAAACAGCATTTTGTCTCTCATTTATGTCTCTGTCTTCAGGCAGAGCGCAACGCAGTTATGTGTCACTCTGTGCAGACAGAGTGCAACTGAAAATATCATTTAGAGACGCCCGGTCACGGCAGTACCTCCCTCATTGCACTAAAGAAGGGGCGGGATCGGAGGTGATATCGATACCAGTGCAACCGATATTTGCGGGGGCTGGACTATTTTTGGCCCTGTCCCAGGTGCACGCGCCCGAGCTCCCCAGATTAAACTGACCCTGTGTCACATCCTGCTAGCACGAGGCGGGTGGGAAATACAATCGCTTCCCGGCTTTCTCGCTGAGATCAAAGTGTAGTAGCTGTTCTTATCAGCTTAATCTGACTCTCTCACTTTGCGCTTCTATCTTCCTTTTTTCTTTTATTTTCCAAGTGAAACCAAGTAGTGTCTATTCCCCTCTTTTCCACGCGATCAGAATAGAATAGTCCATTATTTATGAGGTACTGACAAGGCGTAACGATCGTGCGAACTAACGAAGCACAATTATAATAGGATAATGATATCTGTGATAAATTTAAAAAAAAAATCAGAATAAGGCGGGAAATAAATGGCGCGCTAATTAGATCTTGCGATATGAAAGGCGGAGTAGTAATCTTTTCTAAAGAGAACGTTTTCTAATTGATAGATCTGTTGCAGATTTCGCGTTTTCTCTGCAATTAGCCGATGTGTTTAACGCGCTAAAATTAACTGGCAATTACTCTTTACTTCTTCCCTTTTGCCGACACCTGCCACTCACTCCCCAGCACAGACATGCGATACATGCCACCCAACCGCACCCATTGTACTTGTCTTAAAGTTAATTGTCACCCTGGGCGCAGATACACAATGTGAACGGTCACGTGGCATCATGCGTGATGTTAAAACCTAAATGCGATTAAAACGTTTAATAAAGGCATACATGTATCTATATGTACGCACATACGCGCAGGCAGGAGCATTAGCACACCAACACCCACACCCATGCGCATGCCCGAACGCATAGGTGTACGTACACACACACGTTCACACACACACGCTCGCTCTCTCTCTCTCTCTCTCTCTCTCTCTCTCTCTCTCTCACACACACACACACACACATTACAAAGGGAAAAAAATCAACCTTGCGCCAATGAAAAGTATATATATATATATATATATATATATATATATATATATATATGTATATATAAACGAGTACTGTAAACAGTCAATTGTTGATACCCCTAACGATTGAATGGAGTGATTGCCGGAGGCTCCGTTTACGAAACTCTGGAGTCGGGATGCAGAAGGTATCATCAATCAGCTAAGTAACAAACTTTATATTTATATTAATTCTATATATAATGTACACATACATTGTCTGTATGTATACATATCTATCTATCTATCTATCTATCTATCTATCTATATATATATATATATATATATATATATATATTATACTATTTTATTGGGTACTAATTATTTGCTCTGTAATAATAAATACATTGAGCTCTTTTCTGGATCAGTCTTAATATTTGTATATTGGTAGGATCCACTTGGATTATATACCGACGGATCTATTACCTTTACTATATACATATATATATATATATATATATATATATATATATATATATATATATATATATATATATATATATATATATAAATATATATATATATATATGTGTGTGTGTGTGTGTGTGTGTATTATTAGTATTATATATATACACACACACACACACACACACACACACACACACACATATATATATATATATATATATATATATATATGTATATATATATAATACTGATATATTTTAGAATTGGACATTGTCCGACAATTTATAAATTGTCGGACAATGTCCAATTCTAAAATATATGACGTCATTTGTTTACATTTGATACGCTAGAGCAGATATGAATAGAAGAGATTCACGGAAGATTTAAGTTTAAAGATAGTAAAATCGACCTTGCTAACCAGACGCTCATCTGCGGCCGAAAGGTTAAGGCACATCACGCGAAATGATGGTTCCGTATAGGATACAGGTTCGATTCCTGTCGGAGAGCGAAAATTTTCTATGAAAATTTCTCGGACATTCAGGCCGGTAAATGTTATTTAATACTGTTTATTATAAAACAGAGCATTTGCTTAAATACTTGTATCTATAAAAAAGAACGTTAAACATAATATAAATGTCTTTAAATATGATACTGATAATAATACTCGGTTGGTAAAAAAACAGTCGTCCCTGGCTCTTTAGGATTTAATATATATATATGTGTGTGTTTGCACTCATATGTTTGCGCGTGGGTGCTTCGTTGTGGTATAATGGTTATCAAGTTTGTCTCAGTAGATCAGTTATGACTGAATAGTGATTTCGATCCCCACAGGGGTTTCATACTTTCGCCCTTGTGCCATATCTAAGCTATGCTTAGTAAATCAGCACGTGTGTGCGTGGGCATTTCGATCCTTACACTTTCAGCTTTGTGCTACATCTAAGCTACGCCTAGAAAATATATATATATATATATATATAGTTTTTTTAAGCGTATCACCCCAAGCAAGGCTGGAGGCCACTATCACGCAAGGGGTTATAGAAGGGTTGGAGGAAGAGCAGATAGGAGTGGTAAAGGAGAGGATGTGGCGAAAGAGAAAGACAGTGGATCGATCAAGGCAAGGGGGTTACAGAAGATTTGGAGCGAGAGCAGATAGGAATGAAAGGTGAAGGGAAGTGGATAGATCAAGGCAACTGGAGATGTCGATTGACGTTACACTTAAATAGTTGGAGATTGTATTTGTCAGGGAAACAGGAATAGGGAAGGGAGTTCCACAGGCGAGATGTGCGAGACATGAAGCTATTGGAGTAGAAGAGACGTCTACATCTAACAGTTTCAACGGTGAAGGGGTGGGAACGGGATGCCAGCCTCGTAGGACGTTTAAATTCATGAGGCCTAGGGACAAGCGAAAGCAGCTCCTCGGAGCAATTACCGTGAAAGTATTTGTAAAAAAGACAGAGCGAGGCAACATCGCGTCTGTGAGAGAGCGACTGCAGACGAGATGACAGATCAGGGCCAATCACATTGCATATCCGTCTCTGGATCTTATCAAGAACCCTGAGGCAAACAGCAGGGGCTCCAGACCATATATGGCAGCAATACTCTATGTAAGGGCGAATATTTATAGATTTGGAGGATCGATTCCGGGGAGAAAGATTTCCTGGCTCGGCACAGGGAACCAACTTTCCTTGCGGTGTATGATGCAACTGACTCGATGTATTTGTTCCATCTCAGATCAGCGGACAGCGTGAGACCGAGCAACCGCAGAGAGGAGCTCTCGAGAAGTTGGTCTTCAGACATTCTAATGGGATGCAGGGATGGATCCTTGTGGTGGTTTATAGATAGCAGTTTTGTTTTAGAGGCGTTAAAGTTAACCATCCATTTCTCGCCCCATTTCACAACCGATTGGAGGTCCTTTTCTATTTAAACTGCCAGGTTAACTTTGTCAGCATCACTAGATTTGTGTTTGAGGCAGGAGTAAATTGTGGTGTCGTCAGCATAGATGCCGACTTGGGAGTCTATGGCGTCAGGAAGGTCGTTTATAAATATGAGGAACAGAGTAGGGCCTAGGATGGAGCCTTGAGGAACTCCTGCGTTAGTGAGATAGGAGCTGGAGATGAATCCATTGAGAACGACCTTCAATTTCCGGTTTGACAGGAATTATTGTATTAGGTCAAATAATCGACCTGTGATACCATAACCCTGGAGCTTGCGAAGAAGGCCGGCATGCCAAACTCTATCAAACGATTTGGAGATGTCTAGGGCCACGGCACGAGCTTCACCGTTATTATGAATAGCTTGGTAGACAAATTCAGTAATGGCCGTAAGCACATCGGCCGTAGATCGGGCAAAGCGGAAACCATACTGCTTGTCTGAGAGCAGATCATGGGATATCAGATGATTAATCACTTCGGTGTTGATAATGGCCTCGAAGACTTTGCCGAAGAGGGGTAGGAGACTGATAGGACGGTAATTGGAAGGGTCAGAGGGGTCACCAGAGTTCTTAAAGACAGGAACAATGGTTGAGGACTTCCAGCAGTCAGGAAAACAAGACTCCTTGAGGCAGCGGTTGTATAATTTAGAGAGGGCAGGCGCCAGTTCAGGCGCGCATTTCTTCAGGACAATGGCTGGTATCCCGTCACCACCAGTAGCCTTGTGGTGATCTAAGTTAGAAATAATGCCCAATACCAATGACGGGGATATGTGCAATCCGTTCATAAGGGCCTCGGTTCTGGGAGGAAAATCGGGCAAGGGTACCCCGGAAGAGTCTAGCGTTGAATTGGAAGAAAACTTCCGAGCAAAGCATTGGGCCTTGTCGGCAGAGGTGGTCAGGACCTCAAACTGATTGAACAGGGGAGGAATGGAGGGTTTGTTATTGTTCAGAACGCTCTTGCAGGGGCGCCAATAATGTTATTGAGATAGATAAAAAGAGTATTCCTAAAGCATAATAAAATAAAGACGTCGTAAATAGGTGAACCGATATATATATATATATATATATATATATATATATATATTGCGTTTAAACATGAAACAGTATATCACCGTTGGGTGCTGACGTCAAATTCACATTCATATTTACACATGCTCCATTTCCTGATATTGAGCACTTTAACCCATAAATATAGCATACATTAAAACTATATTTTTATCATATATAAATTACAATTCAAAAGTCTGAAAAAATGCCTTGTAATGTTTTTAATTGGCCCCCAAATTACTTGTTTTGTACTTTGGAGATGTCTAGGGCCACGGCACGAGCTTCACCGTTATTATGAATAGTTTGGTAGACAAATTCAGTGATGGCCGTAAGCACATCGGCCGTAGATCGGGCAAAGCGCAAATAAGACAAAATTATTATATATTAGCACACTCATATTACACTAAGGCCAAGCCACCATTTTTTTTTTTTAAGAGAGACAGTTGCCCGGTCCCAATGCTTCTAAAATGTTTAAAATGTTCATCAGAATGTGCTTTGTTGATTATTGTAAAGGGATCCCTGGCATTGCACAACCCGGATTATTTATTAAATACACAGCAATCGTTGAGCCTGGCGTGTTCACCACCAGCTTATGCAAATTATCATACCTTCCCTGGCGAATCTTAGCAGGTACGTGCTGATCGATTCGATAGATAGGCAGATAGATCTTTTAAAGTTGAGTACCAATCGCTCTTTTATAATTGTTTCCTAGAATATGACGGACAAGGAATATTCATAACTTTGATCATCAAAAATGTAAATGCAATGCCAATCATTATCTACTGTCTCCCTGATTCCTCTTCAATTGTTCTCGCTGTTTCTGTTCTCTTTCCTTCTTGTTCTTTCAGTTTTCTAATTCTTTCGCATCCAGTAATCCTTTGTGTCTCAGTGGCTTTATTGCCTTGCCCGATTGTAAAAACGATTTTTTTTTTATTCAGGTCTAAAAGTTTCTTTTCTTTCATGAGGACGAAGAACGTGTAGAAACTATCCGTAGGGATTACTTTCATCTAATACTTTCATCTAATACTTTCATCTAATACTTTCATCCAATACTTTCATCTAATACTTTCATCTAATACTTTCATCCAATACTTTCATCTAATACTTTCATTTAATACTTTCATCCAATACTTTCATCTAATACTTTCATCTAATACTTTCATCTAATACTTTCATCCAATACTTTCATCTAATACTTTAACCATTTTAAATTCTGTGAGGGGAAATTATGCACACTGTTTAATAAATAAAATAGGGCGTCTATTTCAAATAAGAAGTGTCCATCATAATAACGTCTGAACTAAGCAAACATGTGTACACACTATTATATATATATATGTATATACATGTTTTAATGCCTTCAATGTTAGGCTTACGGCCATATCATTTTGAAATACCGGTTCGCGTATTATCACCGAAGTTAAGGAACGTAGAAAACGAATCGATCAAACTTCGGGGTTATTTTTTAAAATTATTTTTTAGTATATAGATATATGCCTACATGTACAGATACGTAAAATGTCCCTGAATTAAAATCTTACAATACCGAACGGCTGTGATACAGTTATATATAAAACAAACTATCACAGAGGTATACAGACTCTCTTCAAGGCTCAAGCTAGTATGTGATAAGCTAGAGTAATTAATGTGATTTACGACACCAACTTATCCTCAGAGATCCCCAAACACCCTGCTAACACACGGTTATGTGCTTCTTTTAATCAAACTGATGACGCCAAAGATAATACAGATGAAAACGCCTCAGTTATCGAACAAAATTTCGGTTCACGAACAACATAGCCGAACCGAGTTAACACGAACGGAATAATTTCTGAGTCGTCCGCCATGTTGTATACATTCATGCGTTGTGTTGTGCTTTTTCCCCAATTTTATTGTACTCTGACCTTTTTTCTCTACATTGATTCCTATTCGTAAAATAGTTTCGGCTTACGAACATTTCGGGTTACGAACGGCCTTCAGGAACGAATTAACTTCGTGAACCGAGGTTCCACTGTACAAGATTTCTTCGTCGAAATGACTATTTGATAAAAAAAATAAAATTCTACTTTGTCTTGTCATAGTAACTTTTGTTTAGAAAATTATTGTACATCCTACACACACACTCAAGTGCGCGCGCACACACACCCGTGCTTGCACACACACACACACAAGTGCGCGCACATACACACACGCACGCACGCGTGCACACACACTCACACACACACACATACACATATATATTATTGAACCCTTTTTTGTTAATAATAGATTTCCAAATCTTTATCTATGTTTTTGTTCTTTCACTTTTTCTTTTTACTTCATTTAATATTTTATTATTATATATTCCCTTTTTCCTCCTCTTTTTTTGTTTTTTCTTTCTCTCCCTTTCTCATACTTCCTTTTCATCACGTCATATTCTAACCATAGTTCCGTCTTTCAACACTCGACAACGTGGTCCGCCAATTTTGGTTACAACTTACTACACACGAGACGTCTTTTCCCCTCTCCAATCTATAACTTTCTTCATCAATGTTTACAACCTCAACCCCCGAAACACACTAGTAGCAACAGACCTGCCTAACACTTTTACACCGATCAAAATTTTAAATTTAAGTTTATTTTCATAAAAATGTTTAGCACATCGAGTAATGAGACAGAGATCTAGTTTTTGCTAATAATACGATTTCCACTGGAAAATACCGCATCTATAAAAACATCTGTCGGTGAGTCATTTCCATTTCTCTGTTCCTCGGTCCGTTGATAAAGGATACGGGCGTGTCCAAAAATTTCGAACACAAGACCTTTCTCTCCGTGCTTCATTTCTATCATATAGTTAATATTTAATAAATGTTTTTCGTACTAATTATATTGATACCCTTTCGTTTGTCCTTGTAATATTAAGCAGCCTATCTATGTTATATATATATATATATATATATATATATATATATATATATATATATATACGAGGCAGATTTTTCCCCGCAGTAGGTTGCCATTTCTTTCTGCGGTAGACCAGTTGCCAGCCAAGGATATAGAACCCGGTCTGTCCTACTATTTACCGATAGCTGGAGGGAGAAGAGGATTAATACCTTTCCCAAGGGTATTAGTACGTAAGTGAATGTAATGGATTTGACTGGAATATATATATATATATATATATATATATATATATATATGTATATGTGTGTGTGTGTGTGTGTGTGTGTGTGTGTGTGTGTATGGAAATCATTTTCAGATAGAGTGTATGTGTTGAGGAACAAATTGAATAAAAAGACACCAGGGAAAACTATTTTAGCTCTTGGCTAAGAATAGTTTTCTTCTTGTCTCTTTGCATTCATATATATATATATATATATATATATATATATATATATATATATATATATATATATATATATATAATGTCATTCATATTCAGGCCTGTTTCACATCTGTTTGCTTCAAACCAAAATCGAAACCCGACCGATTTGGCATCAGCCGGAGTTTTTACCTATATATATATATATATATATATATATATATATATATATATATATATATATATATATATATATATATATATATATATATATATATATATATATATATATATATATATATATATATATATATATATATATATATATATATATATATATATATATATATATATATATATATATATATATATATATATATATATATATATATATAAAACATTGATCGGACTCCAGAAATTGAAGAGCTTTGTTTTCATTCTTTATTAATGTACTTCTGCCATTTATTCCTCCTAGTTTCCAAAACATTCGGGAAGCATCTTTTATATATGCGTGGGTTTATTTTTGCGTATCTACATATACGTATGTGTGTGTACATGCTTATGAATACGTATATACGTGTCTAAATACGCACATCTTATACGTCTGTCTATAAACGAGCGTATTTTGGTTATAGAAAGAACAAAGGATTAAAAAAACATAGCAGTACGGAAAGAGAAAGGATGGAGGTGGAGAGGAGGTGCGCCAGTGTCTATATCGAATGAAAGCTCGTGCACACAAGCGACTATTTTCTTGGATATTCTTTTACGCGCTTTCAATTGCCGCCATTGCAACATTCGTCCCCGCTTCTTTGCTTCGCGTTCACTCAGTGTTTCTTCGAGACGCCAACAAATGCTACGTCAAATTCGTTTTCTGCACGATTGCATCCTGGGATTAATGTTTGATGGCCGCCGTTTGCCATCACCTGGGATTATTCATACACACGCTTGAGAAAGGCGGAGAGAAAAAAAAGCCAGAAAATGACGCCATCTTGTTGGCTTTATACGAGTTTTGTGACACTCGTAAAGGCGGGAAATACTGCAATATTAGTTGGAAGGAAGAAGGGAAAGGAAGTAAGAAAAGTCGAAAAAGAAAAATCTTTGGATACGAAGAGGAGATAAAAAGAAAGAAAAGGAAATCGGAGAAAAAGAAAGAGTGGAAATATCTGAAGAAAGAAAGAAAGAAAGAAAGAAAGAAAAAAGCCGGAAATTACGCCATTTTGTTGGTTTTATACGAGTTTTGCGACTCTCGTAAAAGCGGGAAATACTGCAATATTAGTTGGAAGGAAGAAGGGAAAGGAAGTAAGAAAAGTCGAAAAAGAAAAATCTTTGGATACGAAGATGAGATAAAAAGAAAGGAAAGGAAATTGGAGAAAAAGAAAGAGTGGAAATATCTGAAGAAAGAAAGAAAGAAAGAAAGAAAGAAAGAAAGAAAGAAAGAAAGAAAGAAGGAAAGAAAGAAAAAAAAGAAAGAAAAGGAAACAGGATGGACAGGAAGAAAATCGATAAAAATGTCAAATGAAAATCGAAAGTGTTTGAAACTTACGAAAAATGGATTAAATGAATGAAAAGAATGAAGAAAAATGAAGAAAGAAGGGAAAGGAGGGAGCAAGAACAGAAAGAAAAACTGATAATTGAATGAAAAAGAAAACAATAAATGAATGAAGAAGAAAAAGTAATAAAAAACCGAATAGAAAAAGATAGAAAGAAAGAAGCAAAGGGAGATTATTCAATAGAAAAGAAAGAAGAAAAGAAAAATGAACATAATTATAGAAGGAATAGAAAAGAAAGAAAGAAAGAAAGAAAGAAAGAAAGAAAGAAAGAAAGAAAGAAAGAAAAAAGAAAGAAAATTAAATAGAAAAAATGAACGGAGAAAAAACAAAGAAAGAACAAAATGTAAACAACTGAACAGAAAAGAAGGTAAAATAAAGAAGAAGCAATAAAAACAGATGTAGAGAAATATCACGTAGAAATAATTGAATAAATAAAGAAAGAAAGAAAAAGGAAAAAAGAAAGAAGAGAAGACTATTTAACATAAAGAAACAAGGAAGAAAAGAAAGAACAATGAAAACAATTGTTTAGTAAAGAAAGAAAGAAAAGAAATAAACGAAAACAATTTAATAGAAAGAAAGAGAGAAAGAAAGAAAGAAAGAAAGAAAGAGAGAAAGAAAGAAAGAAAGAAAGAAAGAGAGAAAGAAAGAAAGAGCACAATTTTTGAATATCTCATCATCTTAGTGTCTCTTGTCTCTTATTTCAAATATCTTCGTCTTCATGCGTCTGCTGGAGTATTTCATTTTTGCTTTTGTCAAATCTGTTTAATATATTTTCAATTTGTATGAAATTGTATTAATGCTAGATTGTTTATTCTTTATGATTAATGCTTATAATATTTGTAGTCGTTTTCTTACGATTTATATGGTGTAGTGCTTTTGTATTATATATAAGTACTTTTCTTGTTTTGTTTGCTGATATGCCATTTAATGAAGCTACTATCAGATAGATAGCAAGTTAATCAATGTGATAATGCAGTGATTCGGTAACTAATGTCTGCATTGTTCGAATTTTTATTTTTCGGTAGACATTCTTCAAGTAAACATGAAAATTTATAAACAGCATTGCTCATGGCACAATATTTGAAAACTACAAAGAAAGCCAAAGCATAGTTTTGGACGGCTGTCAAAAAGACTGCTAGAAAGTCTAGTAAAATACTGGACATGGATGAAATTCTAGAGAGCTAGACGTCTGAAAGAATCAGCGTCTATGCTGACCTTCTTAGTAGGCCTAACATAGAAATGAATACAATATGGGAGCCGCTAATGATAATAAAAAAAGGAAGACAAATGACGACCAGTTTTTAGCGGCAGCAGCAGCTGTCAAAACCTGACAGACAGCAGCAGTAATCAGCAGTTTGGTTAGGTTTAGGGCTCCAAGTTCACTGCAGAGAATTGTCATACAGGACAATAATCTAGCGGATTAAAACATTGGTCCGTGAATTTGGGGACATATTAGCAAGAATAGACGTTATGCATAGACATGGGCAGTGAAGCCAGAACAGTCTATTCCAGTAGATTAAATAAAGGGTCCAGTTCAGACAATAGTCCGAATATAAATACGGTAAGTAAAAAGAAAAGTGCTTTCTCGCGAAAAGGAAAACTTCGTCTTATTCTCTCTTTCTACGTCTTTGTGCAGGTTTCGTTGTCAGTTTATTTTGAAACATCATATTTAGCGAGCGTGTTAAAATTTTTTTTTTTTTTGTATTCGAGGAATGGGTCTGTGGATTGGCTTTTCTATGTGTTTTTGTCAGTTAGTTGATTGTTGGCCCCTTTAAGGTATTTGTTGATGCCCCAGATCAATGTGGCACCACCTTTGTCAGACTGTGAAACGATTAGGTCATCTTTATGAGTCAGCGTGTCTAGAGCCGTCCGTTCCCTTTCAGTGATATTGTCATGTGGCCACTTACGTATTGTTTTCTTTATGTCATTTGTTACTGCCTTTTCAAATGTCTTTATAGTAGTGTCCATGCTTTGTTTTTTGGTATTCAGAGTCCTTCTCTTTTAGTGATTCGAGTATGGAAGGTATGTGGTTATTGTCCCCATAGCGGGCTTTTAGTCGTATTCTTCTAAAGAATGATTTTAGTTCCCTTGCCAAGGTGTTCTTATTTAAACCGTGGAGAATTAGGACAAAAGCTTAGTTCTTCGTTTAGTTATTTGAATGTATCAAGCGAGAATTTACTACTACTTAGATTTATAACTCGCCCGTTCGGGTCATGTTTGTATTTGCAGTCCTGACGAAGTTCTCCTGTAAAAGCTCGAAAGCTTGCATCATGTTTTCTATTAGGCATGCTATACGCCCACTGCCAAGTGTTTTGGTAGAGTTTATCCCGTTTTTTGGAAGGTTGAACGAGTTCACTGTCGATCGTCTAACAAGGGCTAATCTGGGTGATCTGGAATATCTAGTGGAGATATGTGTTCCGTCTGGAGACCGCTGTCTTTTGGTTCGTGTATTTCTGTAAGTCACCTTAAGGATGTCCGCGTAAGTTCGAGGTTTGTTTTGTGTGTGTGTGTTCGTTTTGAGGTTCTTACTGTCATTGTCATTTGTCTTTTCGTCTGTCTTTTTTGGTTCGTGTATTTCTGTAAGTCACCTTAAGGATGTTCGAGGTTTGTTTTGTGTGCGTGTGTTCGTTTTGAGGTTCTTACTGTCATTGTCATTTGTCTTTTCGTCTGTCTTTTTTGGTTGATCTGCTTGAATATTTATTAGCTTGACAAGACAGCATCGTATCAATAAAAAACATATAAAAATTAAAAATTAATTATACTGCCACTTTGTCGTGTCCGTAAAAAAAATAAACAAACAAAAATTAATTATAGTCTTCAAACTAATTATGACAAAATCATTATAACAAATATAATTATCATTATTCCATTCTTTCTAAAGCTACGAGAATCGACCCCACTTTTCTCCTATACACACACAGAAACATATGACATTCTCACTAACGCACGGGTCCTGGGTAAGACGATAAACTGCGTCCAACAGCAAGGCCTCTGATCAGGAGATTTTGAGGAGCGTGGAAACACCTCTTAATTGCTGGTGTTCCCAGGTTCACCCTGACCCGGGGTGGTAGCCACTTGTTAGGGTCCCATCTATGGGTAAATACTTAACCCCGAAACTGGGGTAAAAACACTATGAAAGTGTAAAAATAGGTTTTAATACCAGAAATGCTTTGTAAAAAAAAAAATATATATTTCTAGCAATAACTTTTTGAAGAAAAAAAAACTATTACCAGCTATATATTTTTGAGGAAAAAATATTACTATCAATAGCTTTATGAAAAAAAACTATTACCAGAAATAGATTTTTGACAAAACAACATAATACCAGCAATGAAAATTTTGTCGGCATTAAATAACCCATCGGGATTGATATGCCGTAAAACAAACCAAATCAAACTCACTAACGGACAGACAGTCAACACGGACAGGCAGTCAACATGTGGGTCAACAAAATTTTCAGCTCCTTTTCCTTTTCAAGCCACAACGGTAACATTTGTCTCTTAACGCTCAACAAAAGTCTGAGGTAAGAAAACTCCAGACACTTCTTTTATTTTCCAACTAAAGTATCTGGACACTCATTGCATATATGAATAATAATAATAATAATAATAATAATAATAATAATAATAATAATAATAATAAAAACTGTTGTGGTGGGATCCACCTAATCTGCATAGGTGACTACCAACTATATAAATAATGGTTGATACCGGAAGACGAGAGAAGAGAGAATCACGAGATCTAACTAGAGACTCTGATCGACTGCGACTAGTCAACACATTCTCCAGGAACGTCTTCCCAGAAATATACAGAAATACTATATGTACTTATTGTGTACACTTTCTTGTTATAATACATTCTTGTTCCAAGTACATTTTGTGTTGCATTATTATTCCATGCAATAGGCGAGATTCAACATTGAGTCAAGACTCAACAAAAACATACAAGAAAAATCTGTATACACTTTACTCATTCTTGATTCTGTCCGACGAGTATCCACATAAAAAAAAGAAAAAGTAAAAATTCACCCTTAAACAACTTAAATAAAGCTCACATCATTGCGATTGGCTGTTGGTCAACTTCCAATCAAATGCGTGACAGAGAGGTATGGTTTGCCTAATATAAGTCAGTGTCTGCAGGCTGTTAATTTAGATGGTGGGGGGGGGGCATCAGAGACTGATCAGCTCTGATGGGAGTCGACTTGGTGAGGGGGAGTATGATGTTTGAAAGACCCGAAACTGCCCAATGACCCAATTCAGAACATCACTGGCGACGCCCTCTAGCGTTAAAGAGCGTATATTCAAAGTAATGTCGTATTACGATCCATAATTGATCTACGTTTGACCCCAAACACACAATTTACTCATTTTGATTTTTTCTCGTGTCACTCTACGCCACATAACAGCCAGATAATAAATAATATTCGCTCTGTTGTTTTCCACGTCTTGCTGTTTCCCATTTTCTAGTGTTTGCGGATCGTACGGTTCACACTCTTCCCCGGTCTTTTGAACAGGAGTAGAAGGTTTAGCCCTTGTTTCATGTTTAGGATTGGGTTTCCTTCTAAAAGTATGCTTCAGCTCTGTACTCCTAACGTCTGCGCCTGAACTCTGAAATTTTATTGCCTAATTATTTATTTTATTTCACTTGATCCCCCACCTCCACCAATAGGAGTAGATAGGTTCGCCCATAGGTTCGTCCGGTTCACGCTCCTCCCTAATCTTTTTAACAGGAGTTGAGCTTTATCCTTTCCTGTTTCTTCTCATATTGTTCACCTACACCTCCATCATCATCATCATCATCGTCGTCGTTGCTATCATCATCATCGTCGTTGCTATCATCATCATCGTCGTCGTCATCGTCATCATCATCATCGTCCTGGCCGTTATCATCATCGTCGTCGTGGTCGTTGTAGTAGTCGTCGTCGACGTTGCCATCATCATCATCATCATCATCATCATCATCATCATCATCATCATCATCATCATCATCATCATCATCATCATTTATTTGCTGTTTGTTTGTTCTTTGTCGATATTTGACGGTTTTATTTATTTATTTATTTATTTATTTAATATTTTGGGTTATTTATTTTATTTATCTACTTTCTTTTTTTTAAAAGTTCTTATGCGATAAATCTTGCGTTATCAACAAAAAAATTCTTCGTTGGTTTTTACCTACTTCTACAGGATTTTCTGTGGCACATGTTTCGGAAACGTTATTGAACTTTCAATAAATCAATATTGAAAAAGAAAGAAAGAAAGAAAAAAGAAAGAAAGAATAAAAGCGTTACAAGCCAATTAAAGCAAAGACAAAAAACGTAAAAAGACGAACGAACGAACGAAAGAAAGAAAGAAAGAAAGAAAGAAAAAAAGAAAGAAAGTGTAACAAGCCAATTGAAGCAAAGACAAAAAACGTAAAAAGACGAACGAACGGGCGAAAGAAAGATAGAAAGAAAGGAACAAAGAAACAAAAGAAAAGATAAAAATTTAATTGAAGCAAAGACAAAAAAACGTAAAAAGAAAGAAAGAAACAAACAAAGAAACAAAAGCAAAATAAAAAGCCAATTGATGCAAAGACAAAAAAACGTAAAAATATGAAAGAAAGAAGAGACAAAGGAAAAAGAAACAAAAATAAAAAGCCAACTGAAGCGAAGGCAAAATACGTAAAATGACGAAAGAAAGAAAAGAAAGAAACAAAGAAACTACAGAAAAATTAAAAATCCAATTGAAGACAAAAAAAAAAAACGTAAAAAGACGAAAGAAAGAAAGAAGAGACCAAGGAAAAAGAAAGAAAAACTAAAAAAAGCCAACTGATAAGAAGACAAAAAAAGTAGAGAGACCAAAGAAAGAAAGAAAAGAAAAAAAAGGAAAAGAAAGAAAAAAACATTCAGTTGAGCAAAGACAGGAAAATGAAGGAAAGAAAAAGACTAAATCATCCTTTAAAGAGAAAAAGGAAAAATAAGCAAGGAAGGAAGGAAATGAAAGCTCGAGGAAAGATAGAAAGATGATAATATGAGGGAGAATTAAAAAGATAATGTGAAAGTAAGAGACAGGGAAAAGAAAGCAAAATGGCCGAGAAAGAAAGAAAGAAAGAAAGAAAGAAAGAAAGAAAGAAAGAAAGAAAGAAAATGTATATAGAAGACAGAAAAACGGGTAGAAAGAAGTAATGAGGAAAGAAATAGCAGAAAGAAAGATCTAACGAGAAAAGAAAGAGAATATAAAAGAAAGAAAAAAAGAAAGACCCAATGAAGAAAGAAAAAGGATATAAAAGTGAGGAAGAAGGAAAGATCTAATGAGGAAATAAAAATAATAAACAAGAAAGAAAGAAAGAAAGAAGGAAAGAAAGACCCAACGAGGAAAGCAAAATAATATAAAAGAAAGAAGGAAATACCTAATAAAGAAAGAAAAAGGATATAAAAAGAATGAAAGAAAGAAAGAAAAAAGGAAAGACGTAATGAAAAAAGGAAAAGAATATAAAAAGAAAGAATGAATGAAGGAAAGACATAACGAGGAAAGAGAAATTATAAAAGAAAGAAAGAAAGAAAGAAGATTATTTCCAGATCGTTAAAACCGTTTCCTCACAATTTGCTCAGCGATTTTCCGCCATCCCCATTTTCCCCGCCGCGCTTATTTTGTTTGTATAGAGAATTAAAGATTTCTCTATATCGACCTTCATTGATCAGGATGCCCTCCCGCACGCCTTAGCTTCCTCAGTTCACCCCTCGTGCCACCCCGACCGCCGCCACCGTCGCCAACGACTGCTGCCGATTTCCTCTCTTAATTCACCTCGACAGGTTATGGGTAGCCAAGCGATAGGACAGACCTGATTAAACTAATTCCCTTTCAGTCCAACACTCACCCTAACCGACATCCACTTCCAACTTGTGAAGCGGCTTCCTTCAGAATTTCACCCAACACCACCAAAAAATAGCCGTCCCCCCCCCCCGTTCGACAGATGGCAAGTGGTCGTTAATCCTGCTGAACGGATAAAAGAAAGCAGCGAACACCAAGCAAATGAAAGAACCGTCGATCGATAATATCCTACTATTATTATTATTATTATTATCACTATATTATTATTATTCCCACGTATAGAAATTCTTTCATTCATTCGGCCAGTCAGTCGTTCATTCAGCCATCGTCGTATATTAAATGATTTTTTCCTTAGTTTCGTATTTGTCGCGATATCGGCGTTTGAAATGTTTTATTAGATATCTTTTTTTATTCCTTTACCTTTTCATCTCTACACCATTCTTTTTCTTTTTCATTTTCTTCCTTTTTGTAGTACTTTTTTTATATCCTCTTGTCTTTGTTTTGATGGTTGTTTTTCTTTTTTTAATCTTTTTCTCCCTGTCTCTTTCAGTCTCCATTTTCTCATGTTTCATAATGCCTCCCGTTTTTTTTTTTAAATCCTTTTTTCTTTCTTTCGCAGGATTTCAGCATTCTTTTCTCTTAGACGTTTTCATCTTTCTTTTTACCCCAACTTCATTCGCATTTCTTTCCTCTTTCTTTTCTGATATCCCATCTCCCTTTCTTTGCTTCGCAACTTTTTTGAGCTGATTTTCTACAGTTTTCGATTCTTTCTTTCTTTCTTTCTTTCTTTCTTTCTTTCTTTCTTTCTTTCTTTCTTTCTTTCCCATCTTTTTGTTCTTCATACAAATTCATGTTTCTTCTCTCTCTTTTGAATCTTTCTTTCCCCCACAATTTCATTTTCACTTTCTTTCTTTCTTTCTTTCTTTCTTTCTTTCTTTCTTTCTTTCTTTCTTTCTTTCTATTGTAATCGTCCTTTCTCCAAATCTTAATATTTCATTCTTTTCTTCTTTCTTCAAATTCTAATCTTTGTACGTGTCTTTCTTTCTTTCTTCAAATTTTAATCTTTTTATCTATCTGCCTGTCTTTCTTTCTTTCTTTCTTTCTTTCTTAATATTATAATCGTTCTTTCTTCAAATTTTAATATTTCATTCTTTTCTTCTTTTTTCAAATTTCAATCTTTCTATCTATCATCTGCCTTTCTTTCTTTCTTTCTTTCTTTCTTTTTCATCTTTTTGTTCTTCATACAAATTCATGTTTCTTCTCTCTCTTTTGAATCTTTCTTTCCCCCACAATTTCATTTTCACTTTCTTTCTTTCTTTCTTTCTATTGTAATCGTCCTTTCTTCAAATCTTAATATTTCATTCTTTTCTTCTTTCTTCAAATTCTAATCTTTGTACGTGTCTTTCTTTCTTTCTTCAAATTTTAATCTTTTTATCTATCTGCCTGTCTTTCTTTCTTTCTTTCTTTCTTTCTTAATATTATAATCGTTCCTTCTTCAAATTTTAATATTTCATTCTTTTCTTCTTTTTTCAAATTTCAATCTTTCTATCTATCATCTGCCTTTCTTTCTTTCTTTCTTTCTTTCTTTTTCATCTTTTTGTTCTTCATACAAATTCATGTTTCTTCTCTCTCTTTTGAATCTTTCTTTCCCCCACAATTTCATTTTCACTTTCTTTCTTTCTTTCTTTCTATTGTAATCGTCCTTTCTTCAAATTTTAATATTTCATTCTTTTCTTCTTTTTTCAAATTTCAATCTTTCTATCTATCATCTGTCTTTCTTTCTTTCTTTCTTTCTTTCTTTCTTTCTTTCTTCAAATTTCTTCAGCTTTTCTGCCTATCCTTCTTCAGATATGAATATTTCTTTCCCAACATCTTATCTTTTTTCTTTTCTTCACACTTTTTCATCTTATTTTCTATAGTTTTCGATTCTTTCATTCTTTTTCATCCTTTTCATTCTTTCTCCCCCACCCGACATGTTCATTTTCTTTCTTTTTTACTTTCTTCAACTTTTATTCTTTCTTTCTTTCTTTCTTTCTTTCTTTCTTTCTTTCTTTCTTTCTTTCTTTCAGCTTCAAATATTAATTTTTTCTTTACCTTTTTTAAATTTTTCTTTCTTCGAATTTGAATCTATCTATCTATCTATCTATCTATCTATCTATCTATCTATCTATCTATCTATCTATCTTCACATTTTCATCTTTCAGCTTCAAATATTAATTTTTCTTTTACTTTCTTTAAATTTTTCTTTCTTCAAATTTGAATTTATCTATCTATCTATCTATCTATCTATCTATCTATCTATCTATCTATCTATCTTCACATTTTCATCTTTCAGCTTCAAATATTAATTTTTCTTTTACTTTCTTTAAATTTTTCTTTCTTCAAATTTGAATTTATCTATCTATCTATCTATCTATCTATCTATCTATCTATCTATCTTCACATTTTCATCTTTCAGCTTCAAATATTAATTTTTCTTTTACTTTCTTCAAATTTGAATTTTTCTATCTATCTATCTAACTATCTATCTACAAATTTTGATCTTTCTTTCTTTCTCATTAATGTTTTCTTTGATTCTTTACTTGATTCCTCTTTGTATCTCTCGTTTTCATCCTGCCCCCCCTCCTCTCTCTCTCTCTCTCTCTCTCTCTGCCTTTCTTTCTATCAATTTCTGACTAATTCCACTCTTTCTTTGTCACCTTCCCCACGTCTTCCTTGCATTCATAAAACATCAATATTCTTTACGACTTTCAGCTCAACCAAGCGACGGGATCGATCGAGAAAGACATGACGCTGGGAAGAAATGATTGGATCACGTGGTGGCAAGAAACTCCTTGGAAAATATTTAACCCGTGAAACAGGCCATTTCGCATTAAGGTCAGGTGAGACCGCAAGGACAACCTAGTAATAATACTTTCACCTTTCACCCTTCCACTGATTACAGCTTAGCCTAAAACAGTTTTTGCTGCATTAACATGTTATAATTCTGTCTAATCCTTAGTTCCATTGTTAGTTAGCAAGACCGTTACGCCCCGCCAATGACTCATAAATAATAAGCGATTCCTTTGTGATCGCGAGGAGAGACAGAAAAGACATATCAGAAACACCGTTTTGTTTCGGTGAAAGAAAGAAAGAAAGAAAGAAACAAACAAACAAACAAACAAAAAGGAAGGAAGGAATGGAGGATGCAATGAAGAAAGAAAGAAAGAAAGTAAGAAAGAAAAAAGAAAGAAAGAAAGAAAGATGGGAAGGATGCAATAAAGAAAGAAAGAAAGAAACAAGCAAACAAGCCAACAAAGAAAGAAAGAAAGAAAGAAAGAAAGAAAGAAAGAAAGAAAGAAAGAAAGAAAGAAAAAGGAAGGAAAAGGAAAGGAAGGAAGGGTGCAATGAAGAAAGGAAGAAAAAAGAAAGAAGAAAGGAAGACAGGAAGTATACAATGAAGAAAGAAAGGAAAGGGAGGAAGAAAGAAAGAAAAAGAATGAAAGAAAGAGGAGACGGTAACGTTCTCATGTGTTTAACATCTGCTTCAGTGAAATGTTTGTCTGATTGATTCGTTTTCTCCGGCTTATCAACCCTTTGCATGTTATTTAAAGCCATAAAATATCTTTAGACTGTAAGATTTGT
Source organism: Acanthosepion esculentum (assembly GCA_964036315.1). Taxonomy (NCBI): domain Eukaryota; kingdom Metazoa; phylum Mollusca; class Cephalopoda; order Sepiida; family Sepiidae; genus Acanthosepion; species Acanthosepion esculentum. The sequence continues at coordinate 47,335,748 of OZ038479.1, forward strand.
TTGCGATAATGACTGTTTAGTGATACAAATCTTACAATTTACCCATAGATGGAGAAGAGACGAGTTCATACCGTTCCCAAGTGAATTTGTGAGTAAGTGAATATAACGAACTCAACGGGAACTAGAACACGGCTCTCCGATTAAAAATTTCGAGCCATTATCCATTACACCATCCCGCACGTCACATCCAAGCTTACAGCACCTGGTATTCCGAAACGATCACCCATCTAGGTCCTGACGAGGTCCGACGTTGCTTAACTTTGGTGATCGTACTGGAACCGGTGTTTCAGTATGCTGTAGCCGCAAGCATTCAGCGAAACGGAAAAAAAAACTAGTCAATTTCAAATCTTTTCATTACTTTTTTCCTCTTACTTTTTTTAAATAACGAATTGCGTTCATACTTATGGTGATTTTCTAAGCGTAGCTTAGATGTGGCACAGAGTCGAAAGTACAGGACACCCAGTGAGGATCGAACACACTACTCAGTCGTAATTGTTCCAGCGAAACAAGCTTAGGAAACATTACACCACGTCGAGGTATCCCTGGATTCATTCTTATGATTGCTAATACAATATTTTCTTAGAGTTGTTAAGCTCAAATATTTAAAGTTGTTAAGCTCAAATATTTAAAGTTGTCAAGCTCAAATATTTAAAATTGTTAAGCTCAAATATTTAAAACTGAAATATTTAAAGTTAAGCTCAAATATGTAAAGTTGTTAAGCTCAAATATTTATAGTTGTTAAGCTCAAATATTTAAAATTCAAATATTTAAAGTTGTTAAGCTCAAATATGTAAAGCTCAAATATTTAAAGTTGTTAAGCTCAAATATTTAAAGTTGTCAAGCTTAAATATTTAAACTTGTTAAGCTCAAATATTTAAAGCTCAAATATTTAAAATTTTTACACTCAAATATTAAACGACGCAATAAGGGAAATTTCAACGGGTATTATATAGTCGTGGAACTTGCAGAGACCTTATTCAATAATTAACTTAAGAATTGGCTGGTATACTTTAATGCCTCAAAAAAGAAATCTGCTCTCATTTATCCACCACAAAGAACCCTTCCTGCCTCCCATTAGAATGTCTGATGCTCAACTCCACGGGAACACCTCCCTGCGCCTGCTTGGTGGTTTCGGTCTCACGCTGTCAGCTGACCTAAAATGGAACAAATACATTGAATCAATAGCTTCATCTACCGCCAGGAAAGTTGGTTCTCTGTGTCGCGACAGAAAATTATTCTCGCCTGAGTCCATCCTTCAAATCTATAAATCAACCATTCGCCCTTGCATGGAATACTGCTGCCATATATGTTCTGGGGCCCCCGCTGTTCGTCTCAATGTCCTCGGCAAAATCCAGAGACGCATATGCAATGTGGTTGGTCCTGGTCTGGCATCTCGCCTACAACCACTTTTCTACAAATACTTTCACGGTAACTGATCCGACGAGCTACTTTCGCTGGTTCCCAAACTGCATAGATTTAAGTGTGTTACTAGGTTGGCAACTCAGTCCCACACTTTCACCATCGAAACGGTTAAATGTAGCCGTCTCTTCTACTCCAACAGCTTCATGTCTCGCTCTTCACGTCTGTGGAAGTCCCTTCCTCTTACTTGCTTCCCTTACTGTTACAGTCTTCAAATATTCAAATGTAATGTCAATCAACATCTTCTGATGCCTTGATCTAATTCACCGCCCTTCTCTTTATCCGTTCCTCTATCACTCTTCTTTACTCTTGCCTCCACTCTCTGTAACTCCTTGCGTGCTAATGGCACTCCCGTCTTGCTTTGGGTGAAATGCTTAAAAAAAATTAGGATTCGCCAAAAATTCCAATAGGAAAACCGTTAAATTTTCATGGATATTTCTAATTATTATTATTGATTTGATCTCCCCTCCGACTCTTAGATGTTTCGGCCGGGTAATGATGGTCACATATATTGGTCATGATCTGGGGCGTTCCAAGCCTTGTGCCACATCCCGCCTTGTGGGGAGATCTCAGGTAAACACCGAGGAGTTAACGTTTAACTCTTAGAGCTTGTCGACCTCGTCTGGGTTTCTCTTTGTCCGGAAGCAGAGAGGAACCCAGACGAGGCTATGCCTACGGGCAGAGTCTCGTCTGGGAAGATAGACAGCAACTCGACCCCGTGTATACGGAGTCTATGGTAAATTTTTGCCCGAGCCTACGGGCTCGGAACGCCACAAGTAAAAGAAAAACAGAATACAAATTTAGAATAAGTTTTCATGAATTTTTTTTTGTGCGTGCGCCTTACACATAGACAAGATAACAAATTTCAAAATTACAACGTGTTAGGCTCATAAAAGGTAAAAACAGTTATAGTTTTCTAAAAAAAAATATATTCACTTACTTTGATACATTCAACTGTCGAAAATCTTTGAGAAGTTAACAATTGTCACTGAGTAATTTAAACAATAGTTTTTAAACTGAAATTCAGTATTGAGATAAATCCCTTCCACGCTTTGAACGTTGTTCAAATCAACGTTAATACCTCTAATTTCTTGTAGGTTTAAAATTCGCGATGATCGGCCGAAATTAACTACCTGGCAACTCCTATTAGCTTAGACTTTAGAGTAACTTTCATATACCTATTGTCATTATTTAAAAGGTTATTATGCAGATTAAAAGTGTTATCATTGATAATATTCATTGTATTAATTTCATCACGTTTAATATTAGTACTTTGTTTCACTAAAATTATATGCAATAAATTCAAATTATATATTTGTAAAATATATTTGTTTCATTAATATTTGTTGTGGATTCCGGGAATGGAATCCTGCACAAATAAATAAACAACGCCAGTAATTGAGATAGAAAAATAAGTGTATTAAACGTAAGAATACAGACTTGAAGTGAAGATTAGTTGTCCAAGAATGCGGGTTAGTAGAAAGTATATGTACAAGTCTCTGTAAGTGAAGCCGTAATTATCTCTCTCCCTGGATTCTCGTATAACTCTCTGTGAACATCCTGTGTACTGTCTCCGTATCTCTCACTTTGACTCAACGTATCTCCACCCGCAGATATTCTCTCTGTCAGTATAAGTATACTTTGGACGAGTCCATCTTGTGTAAAAGGGGTCTGCCCCACAACAATATTTTTCTTGCGATAACTTCCGGTTGCATTGGTATAAATACAATCAGAATTTTTATATCCTAATTATTCCAATCAGAAGACGTTTACAAGACGCAGGTTGTACGGATCCTATGAAGGAAAATTTGTAACTGAATTTTTTATGGTAACTGTACTGTTTCTTGCCCAATTGTAATAATTGCTTGATTTTTATTTTGTTTTCTTACCTTTGGATATTATAAAGTTTTTATAGGCTCGTGTTCTTTTTTCCTATTATTTTTCGTTTAATTGTAATCATAGCTTGTTTAACCAAAATAACTCATAAATATTATCTATGCTGTACTATTTACTAATATTTTTACTAATTTTACTAATTACTAATTTTTTCTCGATTTACACCCCTGCGTCTTATATGCCATCAAATACGGTACATGGAAATGGCCTTTTGGTATTCCTAGGTGTGGTTCCCATACAGTCACACGCCGTATCATTATGACGGCGTTGACATACGTATTTCATTTCACTGTTTTGCTGTTCATTATATCGCATTCTTTAGTTGTAGAGCAATGACTTTTAACACTAGTGAGTACTTGAAAAAAAGTAACCAGAATAAATCTAAAACTAAAATGAAAATGTTAAAAAAAAAAATTAAAAAAATCTGTGTCAAATATCCCGGCAGTTTCCCGTAGTGTGGAATATTTCTGTATTTTCCTGGAAACTCTCCACGTGCCGGCAGACGTACCACACTTCGAGTAGAGCTGTCTTAAACAAACTTTATTTAGGCGAGTTTTAAGGCCACAAAACTCAAGCCTCTTTTGAAAACCAAATTTTACTCCGTCATGCTTCATTTTGGCGGTAATTGCAACATCAGGAGACACGGTAGAGTAGCGTTTCTCAACCTTTTTGCACTTGCGTAACCCCTTAAAATAAATTACATATCTCAAGGAACCCCTGCGCAAAAGCAAAATTATATACCATCGTAGTTCACGTGATAAATGTCATAGTATATATTTTTGAATAACGGGTTAAAGGAAAAATTAATACACCTTTGTCACATTTTTCGGTAGTGCTAAATAAAATTCATACTGTTCATTTATAATACTTCATCAAGAGGTTTTCATTCGCACAAAAAATTCTAAGCTCAAACGTAAAAATAAACAATAATATATACCTATAATATAAATGTAAACAGAACGAAAACAGATAATTGCTGCATCAGTTTTTTTAATTATTTAATCCTTTACTGGCAATGTTGAAAAGACATAAGGTAAATCAAGGCAAAATGTCCTGTGAAACAATAAATGGGCTAAGAAAATGTGACTTTCAAAGCCATTTGATAAAGGGAAACATGATTATCTAATATGAAGCCTGTGCCTGTCTTTTGCTGTACAAATACTTAATTCGAGGTCGAACATTAGATAAACACACTCGGATTTCATTCTCAATTGTGAGGAGGCGATTTCTGTTTTTACTCTTAATACTTGTTAAATAAGAAAAGGCTTGTTCACTCACACATATAAGACGTTGAAAACTGCAACAATATATTAATTGCTTTCCTATGAATTGTAAGAAACTCTTCTTTCACAGAAATCCAGAACTTGTCCACAGATAGGTCTGTAAATCTTATCTTGAGTGTACGGCCACACTGCAGCTCACAAAGTTCAAAGAACCCTTGGGGATCTTTTGGGGAACCTTAGGATTACGGGCAACCCTGGTTGAGAAATCCTGCAGTGGAGCAATGGATCGCGGTTCGGTCTGAAGGTTCGGAGAGCCGCGTTCGAATTCCAGTCGAGTTCATTACACTCACCTATGTGCAAATACCCTTGGGAAACGTATGAATCCAAATCTCCCCCCCCTCCAGCTATGGGTAATAGTAGGGCAGTCTGGGTTCCATAGCCTTGGGTGGTAACTAGTATAGGAGAATAAAAATTCTGTATTCAAAACTGGATGTAGCCCTAGGGAAGCATATATGAAGATAAGGAAAGGATCGTTCACATTGACTCGGTGATCCCGATTACGATCGACATCAAATCTGAGCCACACATATACAAGGTGTCCCCAAAAAACGGGAATTTTTGAAGTGCGTATTGCCAGACATGAGCAAGTGGCAACACTGCGAGACAGTGACCTTGAGCAAGTAAACATTTCGCCATTTTAGTAACGAGAATGAAATTCACAGTATCCCAGCTGAGATGTTGCAGCAGTCAATGAGGAATCTCAACAGCAGATTTCAAGAATGCATTCGTATAGGAGGACGCTATCTACAAGAAGTAATTTTTTTTAAATTAAAATTCCATCATTGTTTCTTAAATGGCATGTTTTAAGGTTTCAATTACTATGAATTAAATATTTTTCTTCCATCACTCTTGGTTTTATTGGATTGTTAAAAAGTTCCCGTTTTTTGGGTCACCCTGTCCAAAGTTTTATTCATTAAATTTATTCAGGCCATTTTTTTTTAATTAACGAATCGCTTAGCTTTTTTTTATATAAAATTTAAATTGTTATACATTTAAGTTTTTCGTGCATAGTCGTGGGATAATTGCAGACATCGCTGCATGGATTGTTTTGGGGGGGCGTGGGGGGAGTTATCGCAATCAGTACTCTGAGTAACTCCTGCTGATGGTGAAGCCTTCATGATTTCAAATGTTTTGGACAACCGGCGTTTCATAGCAGCCTTTCATGACGCTCCAGCGTTCTTAGATTCGATTTAGAGGGCTCTGTAAAGACGGGACTAAGCATAAACTACAAGAAGACAGAATGCGTGGTCATCAGTAAAAGGATGAGCCCGACATGCGAGTTGCAAGTCGGGGACACTAAAATCAAGCCGGTGCGGAAGTTTAAATATCTAGGATGAGTTTTGTCGGAGGACGGTTGGTGCGACGCTGAGATTCGAAGACGGGTGGGGATGGCCAAGGACGCATTCCAAAAACTGGGCAGAGTACTGCGAGGCAGGAGGATTTCTTTGGTGTCTGTTATAGTGGAACAACCTGGCACACTCCGACATGGATTGGTTAGTCTATAAAAGACTGACGAGCTATTGAAGAAGAGGGAAAGTGAGACAGACGAAGAAGGAATCACGAGATTTCGGTCTCTACGCGGCCTCAAGGCTAAGATCAAAGTGTAGTATCTGTTCGCAGATTGCTCACTGAATGATCGCCTATGGGGCCGGGATTCCTTCTCCGATACAGGCCGGCGGCAGGGATTCGTCCCTGCGCTGGTAGTATCGTGGCTATGTCTGACTAGCTATGACCAGCTCTGACCAGCTTGGACAAGCTATGACCAGCTAAGACCAGCCAAGACCAGCTATGACTAGCTAAAGCCAAAGCACTGCGACCCGGGTGAAAACTCGGGTCCATTCCCCCTCCCTCCCCACGTTAAACTCCGACCTTGTGTCACAACCTGGCCATGTGGGAGGTCAAGTAAATCCCAAGGCTAAGATCAAAGTGTAGTATCTGTTCGCGGATTGCTCACTGAATGATCGCCTATGGGGCCGGGATTCCTTCTCCGATACAGGCCGGCGGCAGGGATTGGTCCCTGCGCTGGTGGTATCGTGGCTACGTCTGACTAGCTCTGACCAGCTCTGACCAGCTTGGACAAGCTATGACCAGCTAAGACCAGCCAAGACCAGCTATGACTAGCTAAAGCCAAAGCACTGCGACCCGGGTGAAAACTCGGGTCCATTCCCCCTCCCTTCCCACGTTAAACTCCGACCTTGTGTCACAACCTGACCGTGTGGGAGGTCAAGTAAATCCCGTGTAGTATCTGTTCGCAGATTGCTCACTGAATGATCGCCTATGGGGCCGGGATTCCTTCTCCGATACAGGCCGGCGGCAGGGATTCGTCCCTGCGCTGGTAGTATCGTGGCTATGTCTGACTAGCTATGACCAGCTCTGACCAGCTTGGACAAGCTATGACCAGCTAAGACCAGCCAAGACCAGCTATGACTAGCTAAAGCCAAAGCACTGCGACCCGGGTGAAAACTCGGGTCCATTCCCCCTCCCTCCCCACGTTAAACTCCGACCTTGTGTCACAACCTGGCCATGTGGGAGGTCAAGTAAATCCCAAGGCTAAGATCAAAGTGTAGTATCTGTTCGCGGATTGCTCACTGAATGATCGCCTATGGGGCCGGGATTCCTTCTCCGATACAGGCCGGCGGCAGGGATTGGTCCCTGCGCTGGTGGTATCGTGGCTACGTCTGACTAGCTCTGACCAGCTCTGACCAGCTTGGACAAGCTATGACCAGCTAAGACCAGCCAAGACCAGCTATGACTAGCTAAAGCCAAAGCACTGCGACCCGGGTGAAAACTCGGGTCCATTCCCCCTCCCTTCCCACGTTAAACTCGACCTTGTGTCACAACCTGACCGTGTGGGAGGTCAAGTAAATCCCGTGTAGTATCTGTTCGCGGATTGCTCACTGAATGATCGCCTATGGGGCCGGGATTCCTTCTCCGATACAGGCCGGCGGCGGGGATTCGTCCCTGCGCTGGTAGTATCGTGGCTATGTCTGACTAGCTCTGACCAGCTCTGACCAGCTTGGACAAGCTATGACCAGCTAAGACCAGCCAAGACCAGCTATGACTAGCTAAAGCCAAAGCACTGCGACCTGGGTGAAAACTCGGGTCCATTCCCCCTCCCTTCCCACGTTAAACTCCGACCTTGTGTCACAACCTGGCCATGTGGGAGGTCAAGTAAATCCCAAGGCTAAGATCAAAGTGTAGTATCTGTTCGCGGATTACTCGCTGAATGATCGCCTATGGGGCCGGGATTCCTTCTCCGATACAGGCCGGCGGCAGGGATTCGTCCCTGCGCTGGTAGTATCGTGGCTATGTCTGACCAGCTTGGACAAGCTATGACCAGCTAAGACCAGCTATGACTAGCTAAAGCCAAAGCACTGCGACCCGGGTGAAAACTCGGGTCCATTCCCCCTCCCTTCCCACGTTAAACTCGACCTTGTGTCACAACCTGGCCATGTGGGAGGTCAAGTAAATCCCAAGGCTAAGATCAAAGTGTAGTATCTGTTCGCGGATTACTCACTGAATGATCGCCTATGGGGCCGGGATTCCTTCTCCGATACAGGCCGGCGGCAGGGATTCGTCCCTGCGCTGGTAGTATCGTGGCTAAGTCTGACTAGCTATGACCAGCTTGGACAAGCTATGACCAGCTAAGACCAGCCAAGACCAGCTATGACTAGCTAAAGCCAAAGCACTGCGACCCGGGTGAAAACTCGGGTCCATTCCCCCTCCCCTTCCCACATTAAACTCCGACCTTGTGTCACAACCTGGCCCTGTGGGAGGTCAAGTAAATCCCGGGAAAGTGAGACAGACAGAGAGAGCGAAGGCGACCCTTACGAACCTCCGTGACTTATCTCCTGTTTTCCTTAGTATTACGAACTCTTGCTCATTTGTACTTTACGTACAATAAACCATTGTTATTTGTTACCTGATTTCTGGTGTTATTGTAATATTTCCAGTCGGGATAACTTTGTTGTTTATATCGTATAATCCACAATATAACAGTGACAAAGAAAAGAGTACTGAGCTGCTACGTGACATCTGTCCTCCTATACGGCAGCGGATGTTGGACGGTCTCCTCAAAGATGAAGATGAAGAGATCCGAGGCAGCGGAGATGTGGTTCTACAGAAGGATGCTAAGGATATCATGGAGCGAGCGTGTGAGCAACGATGAGGTCTTGGGAGTGGATGCAAACAAGGAGGAAGCTTATACTTAACATATAGAAGAGGCAGATGAAATTTCAGGGACAAGTAATGAGAAAGGAAGGTCTGGAGAATCTGATACTCACATGTGAGCCGAAAGCTTAGGGACCAACTTAATAAAAAAAATATCCAAATGTTGGCCAATTTTGTCTTTATTTTCACCAGAAATTAAAGCCAACAGTCGAACATTAGAACGGCTCATGATCAGACATAATAGACATTCATTGTCTGTTATATTTAACAATATATGTTTATATAATAATCTTCTGCCCCAATACACTATATATATATATATATATATATATATATATATATATATATATATATATATATATATATATATATATGAAGAAATATAGTCTTAAAATGTGCTATATTTATGGGATAAAGTGCTCAATATCAGAGATAGAGCGTGTGTAAATATAAAAGTGAACATAAAAGTCAACACTTAGAGGCGACAGTCTGTTTCATGCTAGATGCAATCGTCTGGCCACCTAGTGGCCTGACGATTGCATCTAGCATGAAAAAGACTGTCGCCTCTAAGTGTTGACTTCTATGTTCACTTTCATACATATATATATGAATCTGTGTGTGTGTGTGTGTGTGTGTGTGTGTGTGATCTTGATAGCTCTATATAAATTCGTTCCGGGTGTAATATTAGAACTTTATTTATTTCGCCCGAGCTTTCCGCCTGGAATCATCAATGGCGAAGGTCCGCTTCACAATTCGCCTCCGTATGTCAGGCGTCTTATCATCGACCTTTTAAATCCATTGATTTTTCGATATTCCGTTCGTCCCGATGGTTTTCTTTGAATTTTGAAGATACTTAGATTGTTTCTTGAGACATCTGAAGCCCGAGCGCGCTTGACACGCGCCACAGTGTGTCACGTGACCAAGCGCGTCGCTGCAGCTGCGGCCGAACAAATCTGATACGCAGAATCCAACTGGATGCGCCGACTAATGGATTCTTCTGTTGAATGTCATGCGTCTTCGATGAGGCGTGCACCCATGTTTGGTTCATTGTCTAGGATTTGTCGGCAGCAAAGCTCAAGCGGTAGCCGTTTAATCAACGGATTAAAAGGCAGATGAAAACAGGAGCATTGTGCAGCAGACATTTTCTACTGGTACCTTCCCCTGACGATGATTCCAGATGGAACTGAAAGCTTGGAACAAATAAATAAAGTAATAAAGTTCCAGAGCATCATAATTTCCAATATATATATATATATATATATATATATATATATATATATATATATATATATATACCGCTCTATTTCCATTATATATATTTACCACTCTACTTAGCGTATTGAGCCCTCTACGTTTTCGTTGTCTCTATACTCGCTTGTTTTTTTTTTCTTTGGACTAAGGACTTAAGACACTTGACGATTTTTTTCGCCTTGTTCTGATGTTTTTAGTTCTTTCTTTTTTTACATGCATTTTTTTTCCTCGGGTTTGCCACCAAGTTGAGTCATCCAAGGTTTTTCAAGTGAGTAACACTGTTAATATGTATATATATATATATATATATATATATATATATATATATATATATATATATATATATGAAAGATAAAATAAAGAGGTTATAATGGTTCCAACGAGAGAAAAGTGTGTATATTAAAAAGAAGAGAGGTACCGCAAACTTTTTTGGTTGTAATGTGGCTTTTTAAAAAAATATTATTCTTTATTTTTCATAGTTTTACAACACGTGTTTCTGGTCTCACGACCGTCTTCAGGTAAAGGGTGGAGATTTCCACATATTATTAAGAATAATTAATTTTTATTTAACATTGAAAAACATAAAGGAAAAAAATTAATTATTTTTAATAATATGTGGAAATCTCCACCCTTTACCTGAAGACGGTCGTGAGACCAGAAACACGTGTTGTAAAACTATGAAAAATAAAGAATAATATTTTTTTAAAAACCCACATTACAACCAAAAAAGTTTGCTGTACCTCTCTTCTTTTTAATATATATATATATATATATATATATATATATATATATATATATATATATATATATATTCATGCACATTTCATTGAATATGACAGACAAGGTGCTTTGATTTAGTTTTTATACAATTTCTCATGCGATCTAATAATTTTCTTCTTTAAATGATGATAAATTATATAAACACTTTATTATATAAAAACTGTCCGAAT
>OZ038479.1:47356716-47366716 GCA_964036315.1 Acanthosepion esculentum
TAAATTTTCTCCAGCCACGGAACGTCTGCATGAAACCTCCTGGGACCAGTGGTAAATAGATATGTTGAACTTTTCATTGACCAAAGAATGTTATTTTATTATTGTCTTTGAATTCCTGTAAAAATAGAGTGGTCTGTTTAAAACTTAGCGGTTGTCCATTCCTTAAAAGTAACTACCTTCCTTCTTCCTCGTGAACTCCTGACCTGACCTAGTATTTGACTTTCTCTGTTCCTGCCTTAGGCAAAAGATAGTAGTTTCCTTAAATCCATTATTTTAGCTTTTGTATACATGTTTGTTAACTTTTAATTTTTATGTTGTTAATGTAAATAAATTGTCTTATTACCAATAATCACATTTCATATTTTTATATTTTTTGTTACCACCACGTGTGCGAAACAAATTGTCTATCTTATCGCACGTGAGCGTAACACTAAGAAATGATGTTTAATAGAACTAAAATCAGAAAGGTGACAGGTAAGTCTACAGGAGAGCGTGGTTGTAGTAAAACCAATATATGTAGTGGATTTATTATTAGTATCAGAGTTACAGTCTCTGAACGGGCATGTAAACTGATACACTACATTGTCTTTTGTAGAGGATTTAGTTGTGTCGTTGTAGGTTTATTAGAGACTATGAGGTCAATTGTTTTAGTGTTTTTTATAATATATGATGAGCTTAACTTGTTTATTATTATTAATGGGTTTAACATTTCTACCTATTATGTTTTTTAGAATTTCATCATGTTTGTAATTATTTTTCATTTGGTTACAATAGTATAAGTTAATAGCATTATGTTTATTTTGACGTACACTATTATCGTTACAATTAATATTATCAATTTTGTTAGAGATATTATTAAGTTTATTGAGATACATTTTAATTTGTTGATCAATGGCAGAATTAGGGAATCCATTATTATCAAGTTTTTGATGTTATGTAATTCTTTATAGAATATGGTTTTGGAAGAAGATATCATGTGTGCGTTGGATTAGGTTGTTTTTTTTTTATAATGGCTAACTTATATCGTTGGGGGCATTCACTATTATAATTAAGAAGACACGAGTCGATGCTAGTTGGTTTTCTATGTAGAGAAATTCATGTATGCCGGAATCAATAAATGCATCAAGGAATGGAATTTTATTATTAAATTAAGTTCTAGTGTAAATTTGAGGACGGAGTGACTTTCAAATTTGTTTTTAAGTTGTGTAAGTGGATCAATATTTTTCGCAAAAATGAAAATGTCATCTATGTATCTTACAGTTTTTTTTTAGTGCCATTAAGAGTCATCAAATATTTTATTTTTTAAATGTACCATATAATAATTAGAAAAAGTGGGACTTAAAGATGATCCCATCGCAATACCGTCTATTTGGGTATAAATTTTACCTAGGGGCTCATGAAAAGGTACTTAGTGGTACGTGCTAATAATAATTTTTTCAGCAAAGTCAAATTACTGTTGTTGTTTTTTTTGTTTTTTGCTAATCAGACCCTTCCTCTGTAGCTAAATGGTATAGCACGTCGAGCCAAATGACCTATTCCCGAATCAAGAAATGCTTACAAACTCAAGGGTAAACAACCATATTTACATATTTCCGAATCAAGGAATGCTTACAGACTCAAGGGTAAACAACCATATTTACATATTCCCGAATCAAGAAATGTTTACAGACTTAAATACAAACGACTGATACTTATTTACCTATTGTCAAAAAGTAGAATAAAGACGATCGATTTAATAAGGTCAAAAAAGATTTAAAAGATGACCTACAGTCTGTTGTTAACTGGGGCAAGGAATGGCATGTTAGTTTTAATGCCACCAAAACAAAACTTCTCTCTATTATTCATACAGACACTCCTTTCCGTCTCCCATCAGTATGGCTGATACTAACCTCCAAGAGAATGATTCGTTGCACCTTCTTGGATTAATATTCTCGGCTGACATGAAATGGAGATACTATATTGAATCCATTGTTAGGTTAGCTGCTAAGAAATTTGGTTCACTGTATCGTGCTGGACATTTTTTTCTCTCTCCAGAATCTATCTTGCATAAACAGGGTGCATCAAAAACACTTTTACAAATTTTTGGGGTGGGTTGCTGACATCTAAACAAGGTAAAATACGTATGTCCAAAAGGCCATCGTTATGCCTCAACACAGCAACTCATAACAAATGTTCAAAATGTCCTCCGCTTGCTTCTACACACGTATGCACCCGGACCCTTTCAAATACTCTCACTGGGTGTCGAATGGTTTCGTAGGCCCCATGACATGTTGATGAAGCGTCTCTGCATTATTAATATCTGCTGCATAAACCAATTGTTTTAGCTGGTGCCACAGATACAAATCCAAAGTATTGATGTCGGAGGAACGTGCAAGCCATGGAATCGATCCTCGCCTACCTCTCCATTTTTTATGGCAGATGTCAGCCGGTGCATGGCTAACAATGTGACAGATGTGCCGGAGCCCCATCATGCATGAACCACATGCGTCTTCGTATTAGCAGGGGTACATCCTCTAGCAGGTCTGGAAGTGTGTTCGAAATAAAGTCCCCTTAGATGGCACGTGTAAGACGTGCTGAGAAAACATATGGACCTAACAGGCAGTCACCTACAATTTCAGCCCGCACATTAATCGTAAACTGATGCTGGTGTCGAATCTCTATTGTACCATGGGGATTCCGATCCGCCGAACAAATGTTGGTTGTGTAAATTTGTCATTCCATCTTTTGTTACCTCATCCGTAAACAAGACTGAAGAGACAAATAACGAACCGGCAATTTGTGCAAATAAACCATCGGCAAAAGTTCTCCGGTTGTTAGTGATCAGAGGGCGAAAGACCCTGCATACGTTGCAAATGATACGGATACAGGAGCTGCTCTTGAAGTACCCTCCATATGCTACTATCAGATATACGCCAAGTTAAGACCACTTGACGTGTGCTGATACCGGGATCATTTCCGACAGCCTGCAGAATGTATTATTCCTGGTCAGGCGTACGAGCGGGTCTCTGTTTTCCCTGACCCACAGTTTGTGGTGCCACGGATCCTGCCTCAGCGACGCAACGATAAACAGAAGCAAAGGTTGGATGACTCGGCTGCCTTCTGTCTGGAAACGCAATCTGATACAGCAGTGCAGCCTCACGTCCATTACCATTCGCACGGCCGTATGTAAAAATCATATCTACCTGCTCATGATATGAATATTCTGCTATTGTTAAACGGGACACTTGTCAGTTAACTCACTAGTACACACGTTAAACGGTAAAGACAGACTAGCCACAAATGTACACGATTGACAAATGTAACTTAGTCTACATAGCAACACAGCTCCTGCTACGTATTTAGAGATCCCTGATAAAATCCAAAAAGAATCAGCAATATTATTGGTCTTGACCTGGCGTCTCTGCTTCAGTCAACATTCTCACCGCTATAAAGTTGCCTCCCCGTGCCTTTTCTATAAATACTTTCATGGTAATTGTTCAGATGAGCTCTTCGCTATTGTACATATGGGGACTAGTTAGGATCTTCATAGAGACAATGAGGTATTAGGGTGGATGTAGTAAGTAAGTAAGAATGTGTTGCTCTGATGTTAGTAATATTGCGGTATGTTTGGGTTGCTGTTTGTGGCTAGTTAAGTTTAGCAAAGACAGAAGACCGTCCATTTCCCCATTCCCAATTTTGGCCATGTACCACATTTTGTAAATAAATTACAAATAAATGTCGCTCTTCGCTATGGTACGTAAACCTTTTTATAAATTTGACCACCGTACTAGACTGGTGACGAGGTCTCATCAATTCAAAGTCGAGTTGGATAGATGTAACCGTAAGTTCTATGCTAACAGTTTCTTCTCTTGCAATTCTGGCCTGTGTAACGGTCTTCCGGCTTCATGCTTTCCAGTCAAATTTAATCTTCAAAGATTTAAATACAGCATCAGTCGATGTCTACTGTCTTCCTGATTACCTTTCTGTTGTCGCTCATGAGTAATGTTTTTGCTTTCTAGTTTTTCTACAACCCTTGTGACCCCTTGTGTCTTAGTGGCTTTACTACCTTGCTTGGGGTGAACTCGATTAAAAATAAAATTACGTATGCCTGAAGCATTTCGGGAGTTTGTAAAATAATTAAATTAGATTGGACAGCGTATGTGAACAAGCCAGTCCTTTGGACCGAATAAAAGATTCAGCTCGAAATAACACGAAAGTTACCCAGCTAGGCAAACACCAGAAGAAGGCTGGAGAGTACAACGGCTGAAACGTTGCGATCGCAACAAGAAAGATGAGGACATTAGCCCGGCTATAAGTAATGTAAATTATCTTGATTGCTGTTGTTGTGTTGTGTGTGTGTGTGTGTGTGTGTGTGTGTGTGTGTGTGTGTGTGTGTGTGTGTGCAAGACCTATGATTGCGAGGTTTTGAGGAGTGTGGAACCACCACTTAATTGCTGTTGTTCTTCCTAGGTCTACCCTGACCCGGGGTGGTAGCACCTGTAATGGTCAAATAGTGAACCACCAAACTGGGGTCGTCCTGGGTATGACGATAAACTGCATCCGCGTCCTGGGTAAGACGATAAATTACGTCCAACAGCAAGGCCTCTGATCAGGAGATTTTGAGGAGCGTGGAACCACCTCTTAATTGCTGGTGTTCCCAGGTTCACCCTGACCCAAGGTGGTAGCACCTGTTAGAGTCCCAGCTATGAGAAAATAGTTAACACCCAAACTTGTGTAAAAATAGGTTTTAATACCACTAATACTTTGTATTAAAAAAAAATTATTACCAACAATAATTTTTTAAGGAAAGATTATTATTAGCAATACTTTTTAAAAAAATACCAGCAATACAAACAGTTATACATTCTTTGACCAAATATGACCAGCTTTCGATTTCTTCAAGGAAAATTATTCCCAGAAATAGATTTTTGAAGAAAAACATATTACCTGCAATAACAATTTTGTCGACATTAAATAACCCATTGAGGTTGATAGGCCGTAAAACAAAAACCAAACCAAAAAACAAACTGAGGTATAAAAAAAAAAACTGTAAAACTATAGAAATAAATTTTCATCGTAAAATAAATACCAGGAATAGATTTTTGTTAAAAAAATAATAAATACCCAAACTCTCAAGAAAAGGTAAATTTCGGTATTAAATGACCTCTAAGTTAATCAAATCTCGGAATCTCTTTCTCTTGTAGCATTGTTTTACTTAATCTCAGCAAAGTATGGCGTTGCTGCCGTTTCGACCTCTTCTTGGAGCCGTATATCTGTTCCAGATTCTTCATCTTACGAAAATATCTACCGTTTTGCATCCATGCGAATCTATCAAATAATTGCATCGACACGGTTACTGACAAGGAAATGATCGAAAGTCTTCTGTTAAAAAAAAGAAAAAGAAAAAGAAAATTCTTTGGACCAGTTGCGTTCTAGATTTTAAAACTTATTTCGATCTATTTACATTATTTAGACTATTTGTCGCCATATTTATTACTACGTTTCGGCCGTTGTACACTCCGGCCTTCTTTAGGTGGTTGAAAGGACACATGGTACAGTGGATATGGCGTTGGTTAGATCCAGTGACAGGACCCAAAGAGTGTGAGTTCAATACCCGGTTAAGGCAGTGGAGGACTTGGAAAGGGGAATTAACAGCAGATAACTGATAACTGACATCCATTAAAACATGGCACGTGGAACTAGAACAGTCTACCCCAGCGAGCGAAATAAAGGGTTCAGTTCGACATTCCAACCACCTGAAGAAGTCCGGAGAGTACAACGGCCGAAACGTTGTAATAAATATGGCGACAAAGATGAGGACAATAGTCCGAATAATGTAAATAGTGTACATAATACCTCATCTCAGAAATATAGACAGTTATGTCGATCTTTTGAAACGATTTAAGCGGTAATCATCGATTGGCCAAGGTTATGTATATCCTCTAGCAACAGGTGTATATTCGTCAATATTTTCGTAAAATTCAAGATTAACGAAACGAAGAAACGATACATAGCAACCTCCAGGCAAAAAAAAAAAAATAAAATAAAATAAGTAGGCGCGAACACCGAGGAAGAATCCTTAACAGAGATAATACTCAAGTGAGAAATATTTCAAGAAGAACCTATGAGGGTGGGCTGAAAAGTTCATAGGCTGACTATGAAAGAGTAATGCTAGAGCTGTGAAATTTGGCAGGCATTAGTTTCAACTCTTCTTTTAAATAACTGCGTTGTTTCGTCCCAGATAAACTGACATCTAACAGTTCAAAGAAAACTTAAATAGTAACTAGTATATTTTCTCTTTAAAATGGCCAAAATAGGGCATTATGGTGTTATCAAGAAAAAAGGTTTACCCCCAAAGGACATTCATGCTAACCCGGTTCCTATATTAAGGGATGATTCTCCAGCGTTATCAACGGTGCAAACGTGGGCAGCTAAATTTAGGAGGGGGAGGGAGAGTCTTGAAGATAATCCAAAATTTGGACGTCCTGCAACTGCCACCACTGACAAAATCATTGATCGTGTTCACCACAAGGTGATGGGTGACAAATGATTTGCTATAAATCAAATAGCCAATGCTATTAGCATACCCCGTGGGAGAGTTGAGAATATTCTGCACAATGAACTTGGCATGACGTAGGTTCCTGCTCGGTGGGTGTTACGTCTTCTGGCATCTGATTAAAAGTGCACCAGGATGATCACTTCACGTGAAAATCTGACACTGAGGCAGATCCAGCTGGTTTCCTTGAACGTTTCTTATCTCAATATGAGTGTTGGGTTCATCACTTTGAGACAGAGACAAAGAGACCATCCATGCAGTGGAAAAACCCCACCTCATCTGCGCCAAAGAAGGCCAACGTCGTTTCATCTACAGGGAAGGTGATGACCTCAGTTTTTTTAGGATGCAAAAGCGTGGCGTTTATTGACTGTCTTCAAAAAGGCCAAGCCATCAATGGAAAGTACTATGCTGAGACACTTACGAAAGACTATCAAGACCAAACACACTGGGAAAATAACGAAAGAGTCCTTGTTTCCTCAGGACAATGCTCTAACACATAAGTGCTTGGTTTCAATAGTTTCTGTGCATGACTGTGGCTTTAAACTGGTTGATCACCCTCCCTATTCTCCTGATTTGACTATCATCTATTCCCCAACATAAAAAACACTTGACTGGGAACCAGTACCGCAGTGACGATGACGCCATATCTGCTGTTAATTTTTAATTTTAAGCAACAGGATGAAAGCGTCTTCACTTATGGGATCAAATATTTAAACTTATATATATATATATATATATATATATATATATATATATATATATATATATATATATATCAGTTTAAAAATTTGATTCCATAAGTGAATATATATATATATATATATAAGTTTAAAAACTTGATCCCATACGTGAAGACGCTATTAGCTCTCGACAAAATAATTTAATCGATCGAGCACTGTAGGGAGTAAAGAGAGCGAATTTGTAAACAGTCACTATAACTGCTGATAATGCAAGACTCTCCAAATCGATTGAGTTCTCTAAGTGACTGGTGTGTTTATGGAAAATAAATATGCAAAAAATCGCCTTTCTCTCTGCCGGGCGTCGATGGCCTAGAATCTCTGATTAATACCAAATCGGTCGGGTTTTGATCCCGGCCTGAAGAAATCGGATATCTAGCCACACTGATGAGCTGTGATACAGCGAAACAGTATCTGTGGATGACGTACATATATATATATATATATATATATATATATATATATATATATATATATATATATATATATATCAGCATATAGAAACTGCTCATTCGCGATCAATTGCACTGGGTAGGGCATCTCAAAAGAATGGAAGATGAGAGAGTGACTCAAGATTGGCACGGACCCAAGAAACGTTTCAAAGATGCTGTTAAAGACGGCCTGAAAACACTTGAAATTAGTTTCCAAGACTGGGAAAAAGAGGCAGAGAATAGGTCTCGTTGGAGACAGTTTTTGATGGTTGCAATCGTTTTGAAGTCAAAAGAGTTGAACATTTGAAGTTGAGAAGGGCTCTTAGGAAAGGTGATGTCGACTCGATCCGAGAGGATATTCAGTCAGAACTTGTATGCAACATCTGCGATAAGGTTGTACTATCTTGAGCCGGATTTGATAGTCATCGAAGATCACATGAAAATCGGTAGTCTAATGCCGACGATGCGAATGTCCTTCCTGGGAGACCTGCAGGGTACTTACGTCTGTTTTGTGACAAAGTTTGCAGGTCTGGCGCCGGGGCTGAAGAGGCACATAAGAATGCAGGACGAGAAAGTCACTTCCAAGATTTTCCAAAAGTCCTTCGTGTCTCACATATGTAAAATAAAAGGTATGCAGGAGCGAGGTTGATTTGCAACGTCATCCGCGGACGCATGGCTGCTAAATCTCAAAGATTACCTTTTGTAAAGTGGAAAAACATTTTTCCTCTGACGGGTTTCGTCCATCGGATGACAGGGAAGTTTACGTTGATGTGATTGCACATGCGCACAAAGGAGAGGCTCGCTGAAATGTTAAACTATTAAATTAATGTTTTCTGTTGTTTTTTTTTTATTTTAAATATGTGTTTGGTTATAAAGTCTAGCCGATTTAAGTTAGTTTCTTTTCCCTTTTGATTATGTTTTTACCACTTTTGTTACAATGATCTGCTAAGATGTGATAACAAGATCTGTCAAGAAAGGTGAAATTTTATAAGATCCTGGACGTAAATTTACCATAAACGACCTAGTGATTAAAGGAAAATTCTATATAGTTTCGTCTTAGTAAATTTATTTCTCTTTTAATTGAAGTAACATTTCTTAAAACAAAATTGTGGTCACACTCATTACGATGAGCAGCTAATACATTGAGTGTGTTGCCTCGTAAACAAAAAACCCTTTTGTGTTCGTATAATCTTTATCATTATAACACTCTGTGAACTTTTTACGCTTGTGTGTTTGCCAGAAGTCATATATAGAGTGTGGTTGCAGTAAGTGTGGAGAGAAGGAAATGATGTGTGTTCGTCTCAAATGGTGACCTAATTTAACATCCGGATTAAGGACATAAGTGGTTACATTCATGTTTCACTTTTCGCCTCTCTCGCTTTACACCTTTTTCTCTCTCTCTAGTTCCACTTCTCTCTCTCTCTCTAGTTCCACCTCTCTTTCTTTCCACCTCTTTCTCTCTCTCTCTCTCTTTCCACCCCTCTCTCTCAATTTCTCTCTCTTTCCACCTCTCTCTCTCTCAATCTCTCTCTCTTTCCACCTCTCTCTCTCTCGTTCCACCTCTCTTTCTTTCCACCTCTTTCTCTCTCTCTCTCTCTTTCCACCACTCTCTCTCAATTTCTCTCTCTTTCCACCTCTCTCTCTCTCAATCTTTCTCTCTCTTTCCACCTCTCTCTCTCTCGTTCCACCTCTCTTTCTTTCCACCTCTTTCTCTCTCTCTCTTTCCACCCCTCTCTCTCAATTTCTCTCAATCTCTCTCTCTCTTTCCATCTCTCTTTCCGCCTCTGAGATTGCGTGCGTGCTGATTTATATTTCAGTTTTCTTTAAACAAACAATATTTAAAATATTTAAAATATATTTTTTGTCATATTTAAAAAATATTTTCAAGTGAATATGATTTTAAAATATATTTTTGAATATTAAATGTATATTTTTACGTTAATGTGTTTTAAAAAATATTTTAAGTGAATAAGATTTAAAAATATGAGTTGTTTGTACAGAAAGTATTTTTTATTTCAACTTTCTTCAAACAGACAAGATTTTAATTTTATAACCTGAACTCTCAGTGGCCCAACGGGTCACGGATAGTCTAGTCTTTTGACTTTTCCTTGAGGTTTCTCCGATGTATTCCTTGCAGCAATTATTAGGGGTGTTAGAGTAAATTCCTCCTTCAATTTTTAGCTCATTATTTTATTCTATATTAATTAAGTCTATTATTTTAGACTTTCCTAAAATTGATCTTCCCTCATATATATATATATATATATATATATATATATATATATATATATACAGAA
>OZ038479.1:47369216-47379216 GCA_964036315.1 Acanthosepion esculentum
TCTTAGAGGCCACAGGCTATTTCATGCTAGACGCAATCGTCAGGCCACAAAATACAAAACCGAGTAGGACAGTTGGGAGACTATGTGGCACACTCTGTAATATTTTCTGTGTTGGTTTTGCTTTCAGAAAAATGGCTGCTTCTACACAAGCCTTCACCGGCTTGCATCGAATATGACTGCCATAACTAGATGAAAACCATATATATCTCGAGATTATTGACAAAATTCACAGAAAGTGCCTGTAGTGTAATCGATACCTGGCATCTCGACTTCAGTTCCTTTCTCGGTGACGTGTCGTGGCTTCTCTCGACCTTTTCTACAAATATTTTCATGTCAATTGTTCTGATGACCTTGGTACCATGGCAAATGCTGACATAAGCTCCATACTTTAGTTCCAACGATTCACAACTTTACTGCTAGATCACGATGCGCTACTTCTACGGATTCGATTCACCCTTATTTTCCCCGTATTCCAAAGAAGCAAGTTCCAATCAGAAATTTTCCCAAGAACTCCCATTTTGTGGTTTGGTTTATTTGTTTTACGGCCTATCAACTTCAGTGGGTTATATAATGCCGACAATTTTTATTGCTGGTAATATTTTGTTTTGTCAAAAATCTATTTCTAGTAATATTTTTTTCCTTAAAAAATGCATCGCTGGTAATATTTTTTTTTTCAAAAGCGTATTGCTGGTAATATATTTACAAAGTATTTCTAATATTAAAACCTACATTTACACTTTCATAGTGTTTTGACCCCAGTTTGGGGGTTAACTATTTACCCATAGCTGGGACCCTAGCAGGTGTTACCACCCTGACCCGGAAACACCAGCAATTAAGAGGTGGTTCCACTCTCCTCAAAACCTTCTGATCAGAGGCCTTGCTATTGGATGTAGTATATCGTCTTACCCAGGACGCGGATGTACTTTATCGTCATACCCAGGACGGCCCATTTTGTGGGACAAACATCTGCGTGGTAGTATCCTTGAACTTTAATCTGGATCTCGTCAAGTCAAGGGTCAATCATTATCTATCCTTCTTATTGTCGTAAGCTCCACTGCCTACCCACTTCTCTTCCATTCAAACAACATTTCAATCATCATTAAAATTTCGGCTGTAAGCCTCTACATTAAGTGGCTCCCGAGCCTTTTGTTGGATCATAAGAAGATGTAATGATAAACTGGATCAATAAAAATTCCACGCGAGGTGGCAACTAGATTTATTCATTATTTCATTCGCTCACAGTTTATAATAAATAGCGCAACAAAAGCTAGTTCTTAATGTGGAAAATTGCACGAGGAATTAATTTTATAAGTCACCGTTTTGCAGTGTGTGTTGACTCTTTTGTCTTACACTCCTGTACCTGTTCACCAGTACAAGACCCAAGAGCCACTCGAAATAGAGGGTGACAGAGTAAGAAGTAAAAGTCAAAACTTTTGAGGATATGTGGGTAAGACAACGGTTAACCCTAGACTTGAAAACATTAAGATTGTAGTGATACAGAAAGCATCCTCTTGGGAGCCGGCTCCACAAAGTAGCAGTACGTGGGAAGTGGTTCGGGTGGAACTTATGTCTCACCAAGTGAATGAGGGTGATTCGCTGCAACGGGCATGGCATGGCGGGTCTTAGCTGTGAAGGTTTGAACTGGTGGAACTAAGGAATGTAGCTCGTCTGAACACTTTCTATGGAACTAGTCATAGAACAGCAAGAGTGTTGCAACTTTTCGTCTGTGGGAAAGGGGTTGTAGGGTGGAAAGTAATTCATCACCCACAGGCACGCATTACATCTGTCCAGTACAATTACCAAGAAAGTGGTTATAGAAAAGGCACAGGGAAGCTACGTTACGGCGGTGGGAAAGAGATTGAAACCGAGTTTGCGCATCAGGACCAATAACTTTGCAGATTCTTCTAAGGCTTTTATCAAGAATCTCTAAATATATAGTAGAAGAATCAGACCACATATGGCAGCAATATTCAATGCATGAACGTATGGTAGACTTACAAATATGTAAGATAGATTCTGACTAGAATAATTGTCTAGAACGACACTGTGGACCAACTTTCATCGCCGGTGACCTAGGAATTGATTCAATAGAATCTTTCTTTTGGGTTCTGTCGCGACTGGAAAGACTGGGAAGCTCCGGTATATATATATATATATATATATATATATATATATATATATATATATATATATATATATATATATATATATATATATATATCCAAGTATAGGATTGGTGTATAGGGATTAAATTCCAATAACCAAAAATATACTATTCTTAAAAGAGTGCTCAATACAGAGTAGAGCAACTATAAATTATTCGAAAATTATAACATAAATACGTTATAAAATCTCTACAACAATAGCCATTTTGTTTCAACACTTCTGGTGTCTTTTTCAAGTGATGGTGTTGAATGTAGAATAAAGAGTTAAACTCTTTATTCTACATTCAACACCGTCACTTGACAAGACACCAGAAGTATTGAAACAAATGAAACAAAATGACTATTTCTATAGTGATTTTATCCCATATTTATGTTATAATTTTCGAATAAATTATATATATATATATATATATATATGAAGAAATATAGTCTTAAAGTGTGCTATATTTATGGGATAAAGTGCTCAATATCAGAGATAGAGCGTGTGTAAATATAAAAGTGGACATGGAAGTCAGTACTTAGAGGCGACAGTCTGTTTCATGGTAGTGCAATCGTCAGGCGACTGACGATTGCACTAGCATGAAATAGACTGTCGCCTCTAAGTACTGACTTCCATGTCCACTTTATATATATATATATATATATATATATATATATATATATATATATATATATTAAGACATTTTTATGTTTATACATTCTTTTTATAATACAAATATTTAAGTAAATGCTCTGTTTATAATAAACAGTATTAAACAACATTTACCGACCTGAATGTCCGAGAAACTTTCATAGAAAATATTCATCCTCCGACAGAAATCGAACCTGTATCCTATACGGAACCGCCATATAGCCCGACGTGCCTTTAACCGATTTGGCCACAGAGGAGGGTTCGGTTAGCAAGGTCGAATTTACTGCCTTTAAACTTCAATCTTCCATGAATCTCTCAAGTAAATTCGACATTGCTAACCGAGCCCTCCTCTCTGGCCAAATCGGTTTAAGCTGTTGGAGTAGAAAGAGCCGTTTCGACCGTGAAAAGGTGGGACAGAGATGCCAACCTAGTAGCTCGCTTAAATTGATGCAGTTTGGGAACCAGTGAAAGTAGCTCGTCGGAGCAGTTGCCATGAAATTACTTGTAGAAAAGACAGGGGATGCATGGATTCTATTCGAACAAAGTCTTCCCTAAATTCTAAACGTTTCTTTCGAAATGTTCGAAGCAGTTTCATTGTTATTACTCATCGTTGTACTTAGAACTTCCTTATTTTTTATTCGCTCTGTCCATGGTATTCTCAACACGGGGTGGAGGGGGGAACTGGCTGGTCACATTCAATGCCTCGAAAAGCAAACGAATGGACTCTGATATTGCCTCTTTCGCGATGAACGTGTTTTATCTCAAGGAGGCCTCGTGCCTTGAGCGCTTATTAAGACTCAATCCAGACCTCAAATTGAATTACATACGATCCGTCGCTAAAGGTGCTGGAAACATGATCGGTAACCCTGTATCGCACCATTCAGCACCTGACGCCCCCTGCTATCCTTGAACTTTACAAGAGCCAGATCAAGCCGGAAATAGAGTACTGCTGCCGCATATAAACCGGAGCTGCCCAATCTTTCCAGTCGCGACAGAATCCAATGGAAAGATTCTATTGAACCAATTGCAAAGGTCAGCTGCTATCAATGTTGGTCCAGAATGTCGTGCTAGACAATTATTCTAGCCAGAATCTATCTTACACATTTATAAGTCTACCATTCGTCCATGCATTGAATATTGCTGTCACATCTGGTCTGCTGTTTCTACACGACCCCCCCCCAAAAAAAACGAAATTTTTGGACAAGATAATTACTAGCAAAGAAAAATAATTTTTGAGGATACAAAATGAAGAACGCTGTGACTACTATATTCCAGTGAGCAACTGCCTTGTTTCATTGACACATCGGAACAGAAAAGTAAAATAGACGACTAATAAAATGCATTTTAAGTATCATGCTGCCATGAATCTATAGGAATAACAATTGTGGTAATTACAAAAAGCATTTGCCCCGGTGTAATATTTTGCGACTTTAAGATTCGAACAAATGTCATAGTCGTTCGGAACCAAGAAAGTATCATAAATATCTTGAGGCTGATTTCCTATGCTCGACTGGTAGAAAAAGTGAAAAAAATGGAATTTTGGAACAAGAAAATCATTCGCAAAGACAGTAATTGGCTCGTTTCAACGGCTTTTTAGAACAAAAGAAACCTTTTTGTTTTGTAATAAGGACGACCAGTTGAAATTCTTTGATAACTGCATTATGGTGATATTAATTCATATGAATAAAAAGAAAATGTGAAAAATGCTAAAAAAAAACTTTGCTTCGACCAACCATTTTGGTTCTGTTTTATTTGGTTTGGTTTGGTTTGGTTTGGTTTATTTTGTTTTACGGCATATCAAACCTTAATGGGTTATTTAATGCCGACAAGATTTTTACGATAGGTTCGTATGAATAGATTATGTATTCGTTTATCAGTTTATAGATCAGGTTTCATTGACGTATTTTTGTAAAGAGTGTTTTTGTCGAGAATCAAATGTATTGTTGGTATTTTTTTTCAAAAATGTATTCCTGGTATTTTCTCTATAAAAATCTATTTTTATACTTTCATAATGTTTTGACCCCTGTTTGCCCTTAGATGGGACCCTAACAGGTGCTACCACCCCGGATCGGGGTAGACCTGGGAGCAACAGCAATTATGAGGTAGTTCCAGTTTGCTCCTCAAAACTTCCCGATAAGAGGCCTTGCTGCCGGATGTAGTTTATCGTCATACTCAGGACGCCTCATTAGGAGTGCACCCTTCTGAAGAGGTGCAGTCGGCCTAACATTGGGAATAAAGAAAATATGTAAAATATCTCTCCTAACGAAGCTGATTTCTCTCATTAATGGACAAAAAAAAAAGCATAAAAAGAAAAAGAAAAAAAAAAGAATAAATGGAATTTCTTGAGAAGATAATCATTAGCAAAAGTACCGTATTTGACGACTCACTTTCTTTTTAACTAAAAGTATCTTTTAAAATTCTTCTGCGTCTTATATGTCATACGTAGGTTTAAAATTCATGATAGTCAGCCGAAATTACCTTCTGCCGGTTTGCCTGATCAGACTTCTTATATAGTCATGGATCGGCTCCCAATTGAAACAGAAATTTAATATCTTGGGTCCGTAATTCACTTTTCCACTTTGGTTTGTAAAAAAATAAATAAATCACAGAATGTATCTCTTAAACCAGTGCTTCTCAAACGATCTGATGTGGTGTACCGGCAGTTTTTTTTTTTTTTTTTTTTTTTCCAATGTGCGAGGAACCGGCGAGCGAAGCTTTCCAATCCAGCTTGAAGGAGGAGCGCTGTGCCCACCTTTTTTCTTTTTTTAAGATATGCCATTCGCCCTTGCATGGAGTATTGCTGCCATATATGGTCTGGAGCCCCTGCTGTTTGCCTCGGGGTTCTTGATAAGATCCAGAGACGGATATGCAATGTGATTGGCCCTGATCTGTCATCTCGTCTGCAGTCGCTCTCTCACAGACGCGATGTTGCCTCGCTCTGTCTTTTTTACAAGTACTTTCACGGTAATTGCTCCGAGGAGCTGCTTTCGCTTGTCCCTAGGCCTCATGAATTTAAACGTCCTACGAGGCTGGCATCCCGTTCCCACCCCTTCACCGTTGAAACTGCTAGATGTAGACGTCTCTTCTACTCCAATAGCTTCATGTCTCGCACATCTCGCCTGTGGAACTCCCTTCCCTATTCCTGTTTCCCTGACAAATACAATCTCCAACGGTTTAAGTGTAGCGTCAATCGACATCTCCAGTTGCCTTGATCTATCCACTTCCCTTCTCCACATCCTTTCACCTTTCATTCCTATCTGCTCTCGCTCCAAATCTTCTGTAACCCCCTTGCCTTGATCAATCCACTGTCTTTCTCTTTCTCCACATCCTCTCCTTTACCACTCCTATCTGCTCTTCCTCCAACCCTTCTATAACCCCTTGCGTGATAGTGGCCTCCAGCCTTGCTTGGGGTGATACGCTTAAAAAAAAATGTCATTTTAAGAAATCTTTATTAAACATGTCTTATTCATTATAAGTCCAATCATTATTGACGTAACAAGTCTTCCCGGTGTGCCAAGGACCGGTACCATATTTGTGCTATAAAATTATATAATAAAGACCCGATAAAATGTTATTTGAACATTCGTAGAATTATTCATTTATTACCAGAAAAATATATTATTAATAAAAGTTGGATATTTTTTAAAATTTTATATTGATTTTGTAGAAATATATGTACCGTATTAGACGGCATATAAGGCGCACTTTTTAATTTTTAACTAAAAATATCTTTTAAAATTTCCCTGCGTCTTATATACCATACGTAGGTTTAAAATTCGCGATAATCGGCCGAATTTAGCTACCTGGCAACTCCTATTAGCTTAGACTTTAGAGTAACTTTCATATACCTATTGTCATTATTTGAAAGGCTATTATGCAGATTAAAAGTGTTATCATTGATGATATTCATTATATTAATTTCATCACGTTGAATATTAGTACTTTGTTTCACTAAAATTATATGCAATAAATTCAAATTATATATTTGTAAAATATATTTGTTTCATTAATATTTTTCTTGCGATAACTTCCGGTTGCATTGGTATAAATACAATCAGAATTTTTATATCCTAATTATTCCAATCAGACGTTTACAAGAGGCAGGTTGTACAGATCATATAAAGGAAAATTTTTGACTGAATTTTAATGGTAACTGTACCGTTTTGCTCAATTGTAATGATTGTTCGATTTTTATTTTGTTTTCTTAACTTTGGATATAATAAAGTTTTTATAGGCTCGTGTTCTTGTTTTCCTATTATTTTTCGTTTAATTGTAATCATGGCTAGTTTAACCAAAATAATGCTTATAAAATATAGCCTAGGCTGTGCCATTTACTAAAAATTTTACTAATTTTACTAATTATAAATTTTTTCTAGATTATCTCTGCTGAAATTGGGGTGCGTCTTATACACCCGTGCGTCTTATACACCCGTGCGTCTTATATGCCGGCAAATACGGTAATTTTCGGGATCCAGGAATGAAGAAAACAGTGACTAGATTCGAAGCAGCTTTCAACATCTAAACGAAATCTACTGAGTATATATTTAGTAATATTCCAGTGAGCAACTGGCTCGTTTCAATGGCTCCTTGGAACAGAAGAGACATTTTCTAAGAAGCTGACCATTAAAAAGG
Source organism: Acanthosepion esculentum (assembly GCA_964036315.1). Lineage (NCBI taxonomy): Eukaryota > Metazoa > Mollusca > Cephalopoda > Sepiida > Sepiidae > Acanthosepion > Acanthosepion esculentum. The sequence goes on from OZ038479.1 coordinate 47,376,645, forward strand.
ATTTGACGGCTAAACCATGGCGCTATGAATTTATGTGATAACTGATCCGACTAGCTATTTTCGCTAGTTCCCAAACAGCATGAATTTAAACGTGCCACTAGGTCGATATCTCAGTCCCACCCTTTCACTGTCGAAACGGTTAAATGTAGCCGTCCCTTCTACTCCAATAGCTTCATGTCTCGCACTTCTCGTCTGTGGAACTCCTTTCCTCGTACTTGCTTCCCTGATAGCTATAATCTCCAACTATTCAAATGCAATGTCAATCGACATCTTCAGACGCCTTGATCTAATCTCCCCGTCATTCTCTTCATCTTTTCCTCTTTCACACCTCTTTACTCTTGCTCCCACTTCCTGTGACCCCTTGCGTGCCAATGGCTCTCCCGCCTTACTTGGCAAATCACTTAAACACTAGGGAATCAAGAAAATATATTAAATATCGCACGCGGCCCATCACAGGTAGAACGAGAATAACCAAGACATTGCTCGAGAGTTTGCAGAACACATACAAGGCGGGGGACGAAGGTTACCGCTTGATACCAGGTTGGAGGAGTTAGGGATCCGACACAGGATTAACGTGGTACAGATCAAAACGCTGCTGTTCAAATAATCGAAGATCCCCGGAACAGTGACATCTGAAGGGTGCGCAACTTGATCCATGGGAAGGAACTCTAGAGACGCCGAGGATGAAGCTACAGACAATAACCTTGGTAATCGAAAGAAAGGCGTTTGGGTAGTGTAATGGCTATCAGTGACGAGAGCGGAATCGGCAAACCGAGTCCAAATTCTGACCTAGCATGTTGCATTCACTTTTACACCAATCTACCTCTTCTCCCCGGCAATATCCTTGATTGGTAGCCAGTCTAGGAGAACGACAAATTCAAAACTGTGGAGGCGACAACGAAAAAAACACTCCTCTGCCTTTATCAAGAAATCATAGTAATTCGTAGATATTAAAAATAAAAGGAAAACGTGGAGAGACATGATCGTTAAAAAGATTTAAAAAGGCGAAAAAATAATATATATATATATATATATATATATATATATATATATATATATATATATATATATATATATATACTAGTCAAATTGTATCAATATTGAAGCAGATGGGATAATTGAAAATGATGCTATATATATATATATATATATATATATATATATATATATACTAGTCAAATTGTAGTAATATTGAAGCAGATGGGATAGTTGAAAATGATGCTGGAGTTTTGAGAAGGCTTGCTGTCACTTGATCTTTAACGATACCGACCCAATACTTTTGATATGAAATGTATAAATACCAACACAACAACAATAGCAATAATAATAATAATAATAATAATAATAATAATAATAATAATAATAGTTGAATATTAACAGATGAAAAAGACGAAGGAGACGAAGAAGAATAAGACAAAGAAGAAAACGAAGAAGAAGACAAAGAAAAAGAAGGCGAAGAAGAAGAAGAAGAAGAAAATAAACAATGTTGATTGATTATAATAAAATAGTGGCCCCTTTCGTAGGCCAGCGAGTTACGTGCTTCCGACTGATAGAAAGGACGCTGCGGAGAGTCACAATCGCAAGCTAATGAACATGGGTGTATCCTCATAATATATGAATGCAAAATCAATCAAAATAAATGAAAGAAGACACAACGACCCCCATATACGAAGGCGTTCGGAAAGTTTTTTGCCCCCTCCCAATCTCTATAAATCTCTCAAAATTATAGATTTAATTTGGGGGGTGGGTCGGGGTCGGGGTCGGGGTTGAAAGGCTTCCTGGTAGGACCGAGAACTTTTCAGCACTCTCTTATATACGCGCACACTACTTAGTCGTAATTGATTTTTTAGCGAGACAAGTTTGCTAACCATTAAACCACGTCGAATTGCCCACCATATAAACTGATTTGCGAAACGTAGTTCAGAGGTGGCACAAGGCCACAACTATGGAGCACTCAGTGAGGAATAGGGCTCGCTACTCAGTCGCAATTGATCTAGCGAGACAAAATTGCTAGCCATCACACAAAATCGAAATGCTGACTATATAAATAGTGATTTATGAAGAGTAGGTTAAATGTGGCACAAGGCCAAAAATCTTGGAGCATTCGATGAGGTGGCCACGACACGTAATTGATTAGCTTTCTAACTACCAAATCAAATGCCCAAAATATAGTGATTTACTAAGCATAGGTTAGATGTGGCACAAGGCCGAAATTATGGAGCACCTAGTGAAGATCGACTCACGACTCAGTGATAATTGATTTAGTGAGACAAGCTTGCTAAACATCTCATCACTTATATATATATATATATATATATATATATATACCACCCAGAAATATTTCCTATATAAAGATACCATTAACTAGATGAAGACAGCATTACGCATATATATATATATATATATATATATATATATATATATATATATATATATATATGATTTTGTGTTGTCAATGTCTATACCGTAATTTCCGACATCGCTATTGTACACATTTGCATATATTTTCATGATTTGACCTATTCTTTTTCTACAATCGATCACACACACACACACACATATATATATATAT
>OZ038479.1:47384216-47411716 GCA_964036315.1 Acanthosepion esculentum
TCTCTAAATATATAGCAGGACACTAGACAGCAATATTCAAAGCATGGACGAATGACAGATTTATAAATATGTAAATAAATCGATTCTGGAGAAAAAAATAGTCTGTCACGATACATGAACTTTAAAGCATAAAATATTTTTAGATTCTAAGAAATTTTTTTTTTAGATAATAATGATTTTAGCGATATATGTCTTACAAATTAACCCATAGCTGGAGGGAGAAGAAGTGGATTCATACCTTACCCAACTGGAATTAGGACTCGGCTCTCCGATTAACAATTCCGAACCATTATTAATTATACCACCAGCTTGCGGCACCCGGTATTCCCGAGCGGTCACCCATCTAGGTACTGACCAGGCTCAACGTTGTTTAACTACGGTGATCGTATATGAACCGGTGTTTCAACGCTGTATGTCCGTAAGCTCCGTTCTGTTTGTTCTAAAAAAAAAATTTGATTTTTTATTATTTGATTTGATCTGATTTTAGGCAGTGGTAAGACTGAGATATGGCCGCCGCCTATGGTGGATTTTCCTCCGACGGTTTCGACTTGCGAGTGCCAAAGAGTTCACTTCTAGAACTCAACCGCGAGACTACACACACAAATAATTTGATTCTGGTGGTGGAGGTTTGTGGAGAAACAGCCAAACTTTTTAAAAGACGGGAGAAATGGTACATGGTTTGCCACGAGTTCTCCAAACAGCCCTACAATGGTCAGGTGTGGCTTCGGACTTTTCCTCTCCTAGACTGGTTGCCAAGGCTAAAGAGGGCAATCGGACACACACACACACACACACACACACACACACACACACACACACACACACACACACACACACACACACACATATATATATATATATATATATATATATATATATATATATATATATGAAGAAATATAGTCTTAAAGTGTGCTATATTTATGGGATAAAGTGCTCAATATCAGAGATGGAGCGTGTGTAAATATAAAAGTGAACATGCAATCGTCAGGCCACGTGGTGTCCTGACGATTGCATCTAGCATGAAACAGACTGTCGCCTCTAAGTGTTGACTTCTATGTTCACTTTTATATTTATATATATATATATATGTATGTATTGAAGTACCGTAATTTTTCGAAAATAATACGCATTTTTTACTGTAAATTACAGGGGTGCGTATTATAAACAGGTTTAAACAAAAAAATATTTTTTTTCGTTATTGATTTATAATAATAAATACGTACTTGTAGTTCTAAAATAAGAAAGATATCCCAATTTTCATTTCAAATCCAACAATAATAGTTTAAACATTTTTTGTTCAATAAATTTGTTTATTAGTAACCGCATTTTTTATTTGCCGAAAAAATTTAAAAAAAACTATCAAAAGGCCAATTTGGAAGAAAAGAGGATATCAACAATTTATTGAAATTTTAATTTTCATCACTTTCTATGATAGAATCAATATCTAAATCGTCATTAAACGAATTATCATTCGCAATATGATCTTCGCCCTGTTCAAAATTATCTTCAGCCTCTTCATTCTTTTGCCATCTTCAGAGCCATCCATGGCTGCCGTGAGACAACACTTCTTGAAACCTCTCTTTATAGCATCCTCAATAACTAAATCCCAAGAATGCTGAATCCATTTTACAATCAGTACCAACTCTGGTTTTTTTCCTGTTGCCACCAGCAGTAAAACATTATTTTAGCCACTTAGTTTCGATTTTATTTAAAGTCAAAGTCGACAAAATGTCTTCGGAATTATTTTCTCCACAAAATTTATAGATGCATATTATACATAGGGATAGATATATTTCTTAATTTTTGGATCATTTGTTGGGGTGCGTATTATTTGTGGGTACGTATTATTTTCGGGAAATTACGGTATGTTTAATATTAAACAACACAAATTTAAAAAAAAAATTCCTCTTGCTCGTTTATATCGTTTGAATGGCTTGCAATTGGTTCCATCAAATGTGAGACGGTCGGAATTATAAAGCAGTTACATAATCACACCCAGAACAATTCTTGAAAACTAATGTAGCAGAAGTCGAAAGCACACAAGAAAAAATAATATAAAATAAAAGTTAGTATGAATTTTGGCAAAACACCTTATTCGGACATTATTTAGTCCGAACACTTCACTATTCTACAAAAGGTGGAAATGTTTACATCTAACGAAAAAGGATAGCGAAGACTATATAACATTCGCTTCCATAGTAAACAAACACTGTGATGACTTTAAGTTATCTAAACTCAGCCCGGACAATTTTAAATATTTGATATTCGTCCAAGGCCTGGTTTCGACTAAAGATGCGGAAATCAGACGGAGAATTCTAACAAAACTTCAGAGTGAACCAGAATTGACGCTACAAAAATTGACTGAAGACTGTCAGAGATGTATAAGCGTAAAAAAGGACTCGAAAGATATAGAAGAGTCTGGCGTCGCTCACATACGAAAAGTACAACGACAAACACGTTTTTGTCCCTCCTCAAAAACAAATCAAACCAATTATTCTACTTAAAAAACAAACCAAACCAATTATTCTACTTCAAAAAATCAAATGAAATATCAGAAAAAACTACCACCCAGTCCATGCTATCGCTGTGGGACTTTGCATTGGTACAAAGATTGTCCATACCGCTTTAAGACTTGTCTGTCGTGCAATAAAGTGGGACATAAAAGTTCGCATTGTTGGACTCGGAAAGAAAGCAGAAGCTGAGCAAGACTCACTAGAACTGACCAGCGGACGAGATAAATATACGAAAATACGTACAAGTAGAAATGTTAAACAAAAAAGTCAGACTACAATTGGAATTCTGGATCAGATTTAACCAATATTAACTTACAGACGTGGAAGAAATTAAACAAACCGACCATGTTGAGAACCGATAAAATAGCCAGTTCTGTAACTGGAAGAAAATAAAATTTGAGGGAGAAGTTATTTCAAATCTGACATTCAACGGAAGACCAAAAAATTAAAAATGTACGTTCTTAAAAATACGGAAAATTTATTTGGAACTGACTGGATGCAAAAATTTGACCTCTGGGATTTATCGATAAATACGTTCTGCCAAAAAGTGAAAAATTTATCGACCGAGGCAGATAAATTAAAGGAGAAATTAAAAGAGACTTTCCCCGAAGTATTTTCAGCCGGCCTTGGGGGGGGGGGGTGTAAAAAAATGGTAGCAAAAATCGAACTAAAAGAAAATGTACAACCCATTTTCAAGAAAAAAAGGAATGTACCTTTTGCTGCACGAGAAAAAATAGACCGAGAGTTGGATAGACTCCTGAAAACCGGTATATTGATAAAGGTAGAATATAGTCAATGGACCGCACCTATGGTTTACGTCAAAAAGAAATCGAGTGAGATACGAGTATGCGCTGATTTCTCAACGGGATTGAATGCAGCGATTAAGGATTATCACTATCCTCTCCCTAGTCCAGAGGAAGTTTTCACAAAATTGTATAGACTTGAGCGAAGCATACCCACAAGTACCAGTAGATGAGGAAAGCTCGAGGTTGTTGTGCATAAACACACATAAAGGGTTATATAAGTTCCAAAGATTACTCTTCGGGATAAAGGTTGCGCCGGCAATATTTCAGCAAATAATGAATACTATGCTAGGCGGACTGGATTTCACGATCGCATACCTTGATGACATCCTGATAAATAGCAAAAATATTGAACAACACTGGGAACACGTTCAAGAGGTTTTCAGGAGAATACAAAACTACGGGCTTAAAGTAAAAGAAAATAAACGTGACTTCTTTATGAAGGAGATAAAATATCTGGGCCATATTATTGACGAAGAAGGAAGACGTCCAGACCCAGAAAGGGCCACGGCAATAAAAAAAATGCCGGCTCCAAAAAATTTAGCAGAAACACAAAGCTTCTTGGACTTAGTAAATTATTACCAAGAATTTATTCCAAACATGCACAAATTACACGCACCTCTAAACGAACTGTTGAAGAAGGAAAAAGTTTGGGAGTGGACAGATGAATGTCAGAACACGTTTGACAAAATCATTAAGACGCTAACAGCAGATCTATTTTTAGCGTATTATGACCCAAAATTAGAAATAATAGTCGCGAGTGACGCGAGTGCATATGGTGTTGGGGCATGTATACTTCATAAAATGCCGGATGGGACAATAAAACCCATCGCGCATGCTTCAAGAACGTTGCTACCAGCCGAACAAAATTACTCGCAAATCGAAAAAGAAGTGCTGGGGATTATTTTTGCGGTTACAAGATTCCACGGATATATTTACGGTAGATTTTTCACCTTACAGACGGACCACAAATCGTTATTGACAATATTTGGATCAAAGAAAGGTTTACCTGTCTACACGGCTAACAGATTGCTAAGATGGGGTACAATTTTATTGAACTACAACTTTAAATTGGAGTATCTTCCATCAAACAAAATTGGGCATACAGATGGTCTTTCGAGACTAATACCAAAGAAAATGGAGCCATTAGAAGATTCCGTAATTGCAGCTCTACGACATGAGGAAGACATTAGAACATCATTATGTAGCACAATTCGAAACCTCCCCGTCACATTAAGGGAAATAAGAAATGAAACCGTGAATGGCGAATTTATTAAGGAAACGAAAACAAAAATTGCAGAAAAAAATAAGCATATATCAGACAATTTTTCGTTATATGATAGGCGATCATGTATCTTTCGATGCATTAACGAGACATATCTTTTTTTCCCGCAGTAGGTTGGCATATTTTCTGCGGTAGATCAGTTGCCATCCAAGGCTATAGAACCCGGTCTGTTCTGCTATTTACTCATAGATGGGGATAGAAGAAGATAATTCATACCTTTCCCAAGGGTATTAGCACGTAAGTGAATGTAATGGATTCGACTGTAATTCGAACTCGGCTCTCCGATTCCTCAATCCGAGCCGCTATCCATTACTCCACCTATCACTAAAATCGCTTTGTTTTAATAACAAACACTTAAATGGAAAAAAAACGATTTTGTTGAACAATTCATTCATTAATGAAAGTTACGGAAAGTTACGGAAGCTCATGAAGGATTGAAATTAAGTTAATGTACGTACATATATATATATATATATATATATATATATATATATATATATATATATATATATATATATATAAAAAGACTTAAACACTAATATTCCATGGTTTAAGTCTTTTTATTATATCCTTACTCTGTCCATTGAGTTCTACCTGGATTCTATCCTCTTGGAATTATTTTTTAAACATATATGCATGTGTATGTATGTATATATATTTATATTTTAGATATATGATTGCATATGTATGTGTATATTTACCACTAATATTATCAATATTATAATATATCAATATTATAATATTATCTCTCTCTCTCTCTCTTTATATATATATATATATATATATATATATATATATATATATATATATATATATATATGTATATAAAAGTGAACATAGATGCAATCTAGCATGAAACAGACTGTCGCCTCTAAGTGTTCACTTTTATCTCTGATATTGAGCACTTTATCCCATAAATATAGCACACTTTAAGACTATATTTCTTCATATATATATATATATATATATATATATATATATATATATATATATATATATATAATTCCAGGGTCATTTTGCAACTTATTCAAGATGACCTTCGCCCTCTCTAAACTTCTAACTTTCTGACCTGGAGTAAGAAGTTGCCTCAAAGGTTTCACGGGCGATTTCATTTTCAACTCTTTTTGTTTCATTTCTCTTTGGACTGTTATAGCTGAATTTCCTCTCCCAGGTGCCAAACCTCTTATGGATTGAGTTGGATCTTTTCTAATTGATCTCTTTATCTCTAAGTTGAAATCATGAACCCTCTTCCTGTTGTGACCTCATGATCCAATTTTCCTGACATGGCAGAATTGTTCCAAGTGTCAGCTAACTAAACACCGAGATGGAGCCAGCGAAACCCTGGATAAAACATCTAAATCTATTGGTAACGGGATTTGTGTTTTAATTTCTCGCCGCGGCTTAAGTGAACATCAAATCTCATCAATTTATAATTGAAAAGGCTAGATGCAACCGTAAGTTATACGCTATATATCGCATATATTCTTTATGAAACTTCTTTCCGGTTTGATGCTTTTCCCCCAACTTCAATCTTAAAAAAAAATAACTGTAATGTCAATCTGCTGTCTTCTTGATTCCTCTTCTTTTATTTTTCTTGCTCCTGTTACGAGGATGTATTTCTATAAAAGGAAAGTCGCAATAAGGTTAAAATTTATAGTAAGGGATTCTACTGAGTCCTACCTGTTAATACAAAAAAAAGTTTTCTTTCATGAAGTAGTTGTAAAATAGAGAAATTTGAAATAGAGCGTTTGCAAGATTCGAGATCATTCCAGTATATTCGAGAAGAATCTAGATGATTCGAGAAACATCTAGAAGTATGCAAATTAGGCGTTAGCCCCTATAAAATAGGTTTTTGGGTAAAGGGTTGTCAGTTGGTGTAAAAGGAATTACTGCCAGTATCAACTCCGGCTTTTGATTCGAGGATTATTATATCCAGCCGAAAGAATCTCTATGAAAAGTTGCCGACCAGCAAAAACCCAAAAAGAGAATTTCATGGAACAAATCTGGTAAATAGAATTTTGACTAATTGTCATTGACAAAACAAAAAATTAATCTTTATTTACACCCATTTGTGGATTTCCAGTAATAGCAACTAGATTACTTCGCTAGCCTTAACGTAGTAAAGACACTTGACTCTCCTCCATTCTCCCTTGTAACACTTCGCCAGTAACTCTGTGTTTTCTGTTTTGTATTGCCAATTGTATATCTTGTATATATTTTATTTTGTGTTTTTTCAGTAAATTAAATATTGTTTGTGATTTAGATCTGTGTTTTGGCAAATCATTCTTTTTTCTTTTGTTACAATTATCAACACGTAACACTCCTTAATAATGTTTTCTCTTTTTTCTCGTTGTTTCACACCCCCTTATGTATTAGCGGCTTTAATGCGGCTTGGGGTGAAATGATAAAAAAAAAAAGGCCCCGATCATCATAATTATGTGTCCGTAAACTGTGATCATCTGAGACCGTTCCTAGGCAGATTGCTTATTAAAAAATTAAAAAATAAAAAGCAGAAGGTTGATAAGAGTCTTGGGAACACCAGCATTGAATTTATGAGCTTCAGGCGACTGGCTATTCACAACGACATTCTATTCAGCATCTTTAACAATGGATTGAGCTTCCACTTGAGGTCTGGAATGAACGAGACACGGTAGACGTCAAATATGGACTCTCTATGGAATCGCTTGTGTTACACGGGTTACTTCGAAGGGTATGGCACATGGTTTGTAATGTTATTTGTGGGGAGATTACCACTCATAGCAACACATCGGCAGGTATTCATCTCGAGCTTCGGTAAACGATCCCCTATTTATAATACCCGCACACTGGGTCCAGTGTAATATCTGTACAGATATATTTTAAAAATTTAACAGCTTCCGATTTTTGTGAGTTGCTCTGACTTCTTGGTAAAAAAATAGAGAAGTGGTCTCCCGTTTACAGCAGTTTGGAATTCAGAGTTGTCTTTTCCTTATACTGCTAGGCACCGAAGTCAAGACTGTTCATTCTTTCCTGCTATTTAACCCATAGCTAAAGGGGGATAGAAGAAATAGACTGACACCTTTCCAAAGCGAAAAGATAAATATTTAAAACAATCTAGTACAGAATTTGAACTCATGTCGCCGATTACACTTTCGGCATCTATAACCGTTATATCACCCGCACGTATTTCTTTAGATTGCCACAATTCATTATCCGTATTTTCATCCCTCTGATCTCTAGTGTTCTTTTCTGGGGGTCAAGTGGCAGCAGGTTCCTCCAGATCTCAAAAATCGCCCTTAGGGTTTTCAATTATCTGAGCACATCTTCTCTGTTGTAAAAAAAAAAAAAAAAAATTAACCCATAGCTAAAGGGGAATAGGAGAAATAGACTGACGCGTTTCCAAGGACGATAAAGCGAAAAGATAAATAAAAAAAAAAACCCCTAGGACAGAATTTGAACTCATGTCACCGATTACACTTTCGGAACCTATAACCGTTATATCACCCGCACGTACTTCTTCAGATTGCCACAATTCATTATCCGTATTTTCATCCTGGGGTGGAGTGAAGTCTCTAGCGTTCTTTTTTGGGGGGTCAAGTGGAAGCAGGTCCCTCCAGATCTCAAAAATTGCCCTCAGGGTTTTCAATTACGTGAGCACATCTTCTCTGTTGTAAAAAAAGATATGTAGACACATGAAGCATATGTCAAAAAGTTCTTCTAAAATCGACCTGACAATAGCTGCTATTTACTTTTTTAGTCTTGACAGAAAGAGACTATGGATATGTGTTCTTAAACGATTGCATTCTTCGTCTATTTTAATTGATATTTATTGAACTGATACCAAATTCGTATTATTTTTTTTTATAGACGTTATAAAAGCAGATATATTAAGAAGAGAAAAAGAAAGTGGACCGAATAAAATAAAACCTTGGGAAAGGTATGAATCCTCTTCTTCTCCCGTCAGCTATGGGTAAATAGCAGGGCAAACCGGGTTGTCTATCCTGGGATGGCAACTGGTCTAGTTCAGGAAGAAATGGCAACCTACTGCAGGAAAAATCTGTCTCGCCAGTCATGTATTGAAAGATACATGATCGCCTAAGCGTATGTCACACATGGCACATAACAGACTTCAGAAGGCCCGGTAGAGTAATGGATAGTGGCTCCGATTGAGGAATCGGAGGGCTGAGTTCGAATTCCAGTCGAATGCATTACATTCACTTACGTGCTAATATCCTTGGGAAAGGCATGAATCCTCTTCTCCTTCTGATGGTAAATAGCAGGACAGACCGGGGTCTATAGACTTCGATGGCAACTGGTCTAGTTCAGGAAGAAATGGCAAACTACTGCGGGAAAAAAATCTGCCTCGTCAGTCATGTATCGAAAGATACATGATCGCCTAAGCGTGTATCACGCATGGCATATAACTGACTTCAGGAGGCACGGTGGAGTGATAGATAGCGGCTCGGATTGAGGAATCGGGAGGAGCCGAGTTCGAATTACAGGCGGATCCATTATATTCACTTACTCCAGAAAGACAAACAGGGTTCTATAGCCTTGGATGGCAACTGGTTTACCGCAGAAAGAAATGGCAACCTACTGCAGGAAAAAAAATCTACCTCGTCAGTCATGTATCTTTCGATACATGATCGCCTGAGCATACACGGCACATAACTGAAAAAAAAAAAAAAAATTCGAAAAACAAAGAAGAAAAAAAAACAAAGAAATATATATTAGAAACAACTAACCGATTTTCGTTGGGTGTTTTTTTTTTTTTTTTGGTGTGTGTGTGGGGGGGGGGGCGACATTTGAGGTTGAAAAGGCATCGTGCGTTGATGAACAAATTCGTTGATTGTTTTTTACGGCTTATCAACCCTTTCTGAGTTTGTTTTTTTTAAGCCGAGTTATATTTTCGATTGCAAGAATAATTATTCTTTTTGTCAGTGAATATTGAATTAACAATTTTTTGTTAAAATAACAATGAATTTTTCCAGATAGGTGGGGGAGGGATTCATATCTTTCCTAATAGTTTTTTGTGAGATGGTGATTGTAATGAACCAGAGTGAAATTCGAACTCGGCTCTCCGATTTCTAATTCCGAGCCACTACACATTGACGAACGAAAATCCCAAGTGTAGAATTGGTCGAAAGCAAAAGAATGAACAAATATTATTTTCTTATTATTCTGTCGGGAACTTTTAGTTTAGAAAATGTTCAAGGATAGTTCCTGAAAGAGAATGAAAATTTAACGAATGTTCTTTTGATGGTCCCCGTAAAAAAGGAAGAAATGGGTGTGGTTGAACTTACCGTGTTGTTGATAAAAAAAAAAGAGTGAGACAAGCGCAGCGTCTTATGTCATGCGTGTATCCCGGGAGCACAAGTGATTCTCGTCCTGCTCCGTCCCCGACGATTTAGGAGGAAAAAAAAGGGTGCTTGTTTCGGAAAAAATTTCGTATGAATGCGCCCAGGTTTATTTATTTATTGATTTTCTCATTCCCAAAAGCTGAAAAGGGGGTTGACTGCTGCTGCTTATAGGATTTTTCAGCGCATGCGCGTTTGACCAAACCTGGCGTCTCGACAGCTGGACCTTCCTTTCTCATAAGAACTCGATGGAGAAATTAAAATTCTGGGGGCAATGACAAGACGAAAGGGAGGAGGAAGAACGAGGATAATAAATATAAGTACGAGGTGCATTCCAGGAGCATTCAGACTATTTCGAGGAGAGACATTTATTAATTGTAATACAGAATGTATGGTTGTCAGCATGAAAAATAATTGTCCAAATTCTCCACTGCCTTAACCAGGTATTGAACTCACAACTCTTTGGGTCCTGTCACTGGATTTAACCAACGCCTTTATCCACAGTGGAACCTGGATAGGTGAATTAACAGGAGATAACTGATAACTGACATCCATTAGACGTGGCGCGTGGAACTAGAACAGTCTACCCCAGCGAGCGAAATAAAGGGTTCAATTCGACATTCCAACCACCTGAAGAAGGCTGGAGCGCACAACGGCCGAAACGTTGTAATAAATACGGCAACAAAGATGAGGACAATAGTCCGAATAATGTAAGTAGTTTATCAATTTAATGTTTTCCTTTTATTGAAGCTTCATCAGTGAATGAGATAGGGAGAAAAAAGTAGAAAGACATTCTGGTATTTTTATTTTTGTGTTTGATTTTCGTTGGTTAAGGAGGCTTCACGTGCATTTAACTTGTTAAACGACATTAGTATAATTTATGGCGTTCCAAACGCAAGGAGAGACGGCGTGTGCTTTCGAAGCTCCAAGAAATTAACGGATTGCAAGCCTAAATCGAAAAAATTTAAATATTGCTTTATGTGTGTAAGTGTGAAATAATTCTAGTTTGTCTATGTCGGATTCAGATCATAATGTATATTCGTAAGTGTGTTTATATGTTTAATAAATATTATTTATGTTTGCTGATTATCCGAATGTTGTTTTTGGAAAAAAATTTACGTAAACATCGGTTATGGTAGATGATTCTTTAAGAATAGATTTAATGAGGCTTGGTTATGTAATATAGTATTTTTAACGTGTGTTTATAGTCTGTAAAATATTTATCAGGACTCCCTCGAAGTACTTTTGACGTAAATAATTATGTTCTTTTTCAATAGGCCTAGCATTTGTAAAATCAAAGTTATGGCGAGTTTTAATGCGGTGTATTACGAGCGAGTTTAAAGGGTTCTCATAACGTAGATCCATTTTATGTTCGGAGATACGGGCTTTTAGATTTCGAGACGTCTCCACTGTTTAAGAGTTTTTACACTGCTAGCAATTATTTTATAAATAGCAGCATTTGAAGTAGTGTTGGATTTATTTTTCTTCCTAATTATATCTCCTATATTATTTGACGTGGTGGTGAGATCCCTAGTATTTGGTACAACTAATATATTTTCACATTTCGTAGATAGTGTAGAGAATTTTGTATAATTCATATTAGAAGTGATATCTAACATTACACTAAACGATGAAAAAAAAAAAATATTTATTATTAGTATAAAGCAGTTTTATTACCACCAGCACTCACTGTGCGGTATCATATATATATATATATATATATATATATATATATATATATATATATATATATATATATACTCGACTCTCACGTTGAATTCGACGTATGAGGGTCAAGCAGATCAGTTCCATGGAACCGACAGCAGCACATGAGATTTGATTATAGTGGTGAAGGTTTTGTGCAGAACCATCCACACTTTTTGAAGGGTCGAATACAGAGACGTGCCACAAGGTCCATAAACGACCCCCCGCAGGTTTTGAATTCAGAGTTGTCCTTCTAGACCAGTTGCCATCCAAGGCTATAGAACCCAGTCCTGCTATTTACCCATAGCTGGAGGGAGGAGAACAGGATTCATACCTTTCCCAAGCACGTAAGTGAATGCGATGGATTCGACCGGAATTCAAACTCGGCTCTCCTATTCCTCAGTTCAAGCCGCTATCACTTACTCCACCGTGCCTCTAATATGTATACCGTCATCCATAGACAGACTGTTTCACTGTATCATAGCTCATCAGTGTGGTTAGATATTCGATCGTTTCAATCCTAGACGGAAACCCGGCCGATTTGGCATCAGTCTGAGATTCTAGACTATCGGCGCCGGTAGAGAGAAAGGCGAATTTTTGTGTATTTATATTTTCATAAACGCGCCAATCGTTTGAGAGAGCCTTGCATTATTAGCAGTAATAGTCACAGTTTACAAATTCGCGCTTTCTCCCCACAGTGCTCGACCGAATTATTTTTTTCTGGGAGCTAATATCGCCATCTTCAAGTTGGGACCGAAACCCGGACGATTTTGCATCAGGCGGAGATTCTAAGCCCTAGGTTCTCAGCGCCCGGTAGAGAGAAAGGCGAATTTTTGCGTATTTATTTTTTCATAAACACGTATGAGGATATAAAAGTAAACACTGAGGGCAACACCAAGCGAAGACAGTCTGTTTTATGCTTTAACTGGATCTTCAAACCATGCGTGTTGTGTTTTTGTCTCTACTATTTATATATGCTGGCCAATAATGTATTATTTGTAGCAAGGTCTATTGTATTATCCTAACAGTTATTGGGTATTTTTTTATTTCTTGAAACAGTTGTGTACGTTGGTTTAGGGGAGCAGTGATTCTGTTAAGAAAGGTGATATTGGGAAAAAGCCTGGGCGTAGATTAATATTTGGATAATATTCAATGGCGGCACTCTCTCCATATAAGTGTATTTCGGCAGCAAGAATTCTCTCAAAAATGTTTTGTTAAATAATATGGACAGATCTTGTTTCGTGAATGTTTTATAAACCTTGGGAAAGGTATGAATTATCTTCTTCTATCCCCATCTATGAGTAAATAGCAGAACAGACCGGGTTCTATAGCCTTGGATGGCAACTGATCTACCGCAGAAAAAATGCCAACCTACTGCGGGAAAAAAAGATATGTCTCGTTAATGCATCGAAAGATACATGATCGCCTATCATATAACGAAAAATTGTCTGATATATGCTTATTTTTTTCTGCAATTTTTG
Organism: Acanthosepion esculentum; assembly: GCA_964036315.1. Classification (NCBI taxonomy): domain Eukaryota; kingdom Metazoa; phylum Mollusca; class Cephalopoda; order Sepiida; family Sepiidae; genus Acanthosepion; species Acanthosepion esculentum. The sequence goes on from OZ038479.1 coordinate 47,397,342, forward strand.
TTTTCGTTTCCTTAATAAATTCGCCATTCACGGTTTCATTTCTTATTTCCCTTAATGTGACGGGGAGGTTTCGAATTGTGCTACATAATGATGTTCTAATGTCTTCCTCATGTCGTAGAGCTGCAATTACGGAATCTTCTAATGGCTCCATTTTCTTTGGTATTAGTCTCGAAAGACCATCTGTATGCCCAATTTTGTTTGATGGAAGATACTCCAATTTAAAGTTGTAGTTCAATAAAATTGTACCCCATCTTAGCAATCTGTTAGCAGTGTAGACAGGTAAACCTTTCTTTGATCCAAATATTGTCAATAACGGTTTGTGGTCCGTCTGTAAGGTGAAAAATCTACCGTAAATATATCCGTGGAATCTTGTAACCGCAAAAATAATCCCCAGCACTTCTTTTTCCATTTGCGAGTAATTTTGTTCGGCTGGTAGCAACGTTCTTGAAGCATGCGCGATGGGTTTTATTGTCCCATCCGGCATTTTATGAAGTATACATGCCCCAACACCATATGCACTCGCGTCACTCGCGACTATTATTTCTAATTTTGGGTCATAATACGCTAAAAATAGATCTGCTGTTAGCGTCTTAATGATTTTGTCAAACGTGTTCTGACATTCATCTGTCCACTCCCAAACTTTTTCCTTCTTCAACAGTTCGTTTAGAGGTGCGTGTAATTTGTGCATGTTTGGAATAAATTCTTGGTAATAATTTACTAAGCCCAAGAAGCTTTGTGTTTCTGCTAAATTTTTTGGAGCCGGCATTTTTTTTATTGCCGTGGCCCTTTCTGGGTCTGGACGTCTTCCTTCTTCGTCAATAATATGGCCCAGATATTTTATCTCCTTCATAAAGAAGTCACGTTTATTTTCTTTTACTTTAAGCCCGTAGTTTTGTATTCTCCTGAAAACCTCTTGAACGTGTTCCCAGTGTTGATCAATATTTTTGCTATTTATCAGGATGTCATCAAGGTATGCGATCGTGAAATCCAGTCCGCCTAGCATAGTATTCATTATTTGCTGAAATATTGCCGGCGCGACCTTTATCCCGAAGAGTAATCTTTGGAACTTATATAACCCTTTATGTGTATTTATGCACAACAACCTCGAGCTTTCCTCATCTACTGGTACTTGTGGGTATGCTTCGCTCAAGTCTATACAATTTTGTGAAAACTTCCTCTGGACTAGGGAGAGGATAGTGATAATCCTTAATCGCTGCATTCAATCCCGTTGAGAAATCAGCGCATACTCGTATCTCACTCGATTTCTTTTTGACGTAAACCATAGGTGCGGTCCATTGACTATATTCTACCTTTATCAATATACCGGTTTTCAGGAGTCTATCCAACTCTCGGTCTATTTTTTCTCGTGCAGCAAAAGGTACATTCCTTTTTTTCTTGAAAATGGGTTGTACATTTTCTTTTAGTTCGATTTTTGCTACCATTTTTTTACACCCCCCAAGGCCGGCTGAAAATACTTCGGGGAAAGTCTCTTTTAATTTCTCCTTTAATTTATCTGCCTCGGTCGATAAATTTTTCACTTTTTGGCAGAACGTATTTATCGATAAATCCCAGAGGTCAAATTTTTGCATCCAGTCAGTTCCAAGTAAATTTTCCGTATTTTTAAGAACGTACATTTTTAATTTTTTGGTCTTCCGTTGAATGTCAGATTTGAAATAACTTCTCCCTCAAATTTTATTTTCTTCCAGTTACAGACCTGGCTATTTTATCGGTTCTCAACATGGTCGGTTTGTTTAATTTCTTCCACGTCTGTAAGTTAATATTGGTTAAATCTGATCCAGAATTCCAATTGTAGTCTGACTTTTTTGTTTAACATTTCTACTTGTACGTATTTTCGTATATTTATCTCGTCCGCTGGTCAGTTCTAGTGAGTCTTGCTCAGCTTCTGCTTTCTTTCCGAGTCCAACAATGCGAACTTTTATGTCCCACTTTATTGCACGACAGACAAGTCTTAAAGCGGTATGGACAATCTTTGTACCAATGCAAAGTCCCACAGCGATAGCATGGACTGGGTGGTAGTTTTTTCTGATATTTCATTTGATTTTTTGAAGTAGAATAATTGGTTTGATTTGTTTTTGAGGAGGGACAAAAACGTGTTTGTCGTTGTACTTTTCGTATGTGAGCGATGCCAGACTCTTCTATATCTTTCGAGTCCTTTTTTACGCTTATACATCTCTGACAGTCTTCAGTCAATTTTTGTAGCGTCAATTCTGGTTCACTCTGAAGTTTTGTTAGAATTCTCCGTCTGATTTCCGCATCTTTAGTCGAAACCAGGCCTTGGACGAATATCAAATATTTAAAATTGTCCGGGCTGAGTTTAGATAACTTAAAGTCATCACAGTGTTTGTTTACTATGGAAGCGAATGTTATATAGTCTTCGCTATCCTTTTTCGTTAGATGTAAACATTTCCACCTTTTGTAGAATAGTGAAGTGTTCGGACTAAATAATTCCGTTAAAAGTTTCACGGCTTCCTTGAAAGTCAACTCATTCGTTTTCCTCGGTAGGATGTAGTCTACGAATTTACTGTATTCGCTTGACCCTAGTTTTTTCAGTAATAGACGTACCTTTTTCGCGTCTGACCAATTCCCACAATCAAACTCATATAAATCTTCATATCTTCTGAAGTAAGTTGCGAAGGTTTTGTCTTCGTCCGGTGCATAAGTGAAGTCTTCGATAGAGTTCCATATAGCATTTTGCGAGAATGCCGTTTCATTTTCGGAATTTTGCCATTTATTTGTTACTGCCTGTAGTAGTAATTCTTGTAGTTCAAGATGCTTTTGTTCGTTTTTCTGTTGCTGCTCAAATTGCATTTTCATAAGTTCCAATATGGTTGCCTTAAAGTCTTCCATGCTTACCGTAATTATGTGTAACTATTTTTCTTTAGTGTAGACTTCAGGTCTTTGTTACCTGTTGTTCTGGAACCTTAGTACGAAAAATGTTCCTGCTTAGAATTCGTGTCTTTGTTACCACTGTAAAGTTGGTGTCCAAAAAGAAAATTTTCTTTTATCTTCGCGTAGAACTTGTTTTGTTTTTTTTTCTCACTACTTACGTCGCCTTTGTTACGGACCACCGATAGCAAAAAGGTTTTTTGTAGATTCTCCGCGTAGAACTTGTTTTTTTTTTTTTCAATATTCGCGTAGAATTCGTTTCTTCAATATACTTTTGTAGGATTTCTCCGCGTAGAATTCGTTTCTTCAGTCCTCGTCGCCACTGTTATGGTCCAATATCCTCGCACCACGGTTATCGTCCACGGTTAGGACCAAGGAAGAGCAACACGAACACAAGAGTAGGAATAACAAAGATATATAAGTTGGAGGTGTTAGTATGACTGACAGTCTGGTTTAGAGTGAACTAATATTGTCTCGACTCGTTACACTTCGTTCTCTACCGTCTCTCTTGAGAGGCGCAGTCTTCATGGTGTCAGGAAGAGTTCATTGTCGTTACAGATCCCATAACAAGTAATACTAGTTATAATTACTCTGTCTAGTAGCATTAATAGTAGCGTTTGTAGTCTTCTTCTATGTGCCGTGTCCCTTTAGGACTTTGACGATCATGGCTCGCCACAATTTCTTGTCCTTTGTAGCGCTTAAAAAATGTTGTCCTCTCTTGTTCCGTCATCCTTTTACTCAAGCTCGCTATGACATCTCGAGGTGGCGTAATGGTTAGAAAGCTTGTCTTGTTTTAACAATTACGATCGAGTAGTGAGTTCGATCCTCACTGGGTGACCCCTACTTTTGGCCTTGCGCCACATTTAAACTACGCTTGGAAAATCCCTATATGGGCACCTCTATGTGGTGTAATGGTTAGCAAGCTTGTCTCGCTAAAACAGTTACGACTGAATAGTGGGTTCGATTCTCATTAGGTGCCCCCTACTTTCGGCCTGGTGTCACATTTATGCAACGCTTAGAAAATCAATACTCAAGCTCGCTAGGTAGGTTTTTTTTTTTTTACAGTGAGGTCCACTCTGATCAAGGCCCGGGAGTTACTCGAGGTAGAGGGTTACAGAGTAAGAGGCAGTTTATGCGAACAGGAGCGGGAGATAACGATTATTAACCCTAGACTTGAACAGGTTAAGATTGTATCGATCGGGGAAACATCCTCTTGGGAGTCGGTTCCACAGAGCTGAGGCTCGCAGGAAGAGCTGCTCGAGTCGAACTTATTTCTCACCAATGCAACACCGATGGAATGGGGGGTGAGGTTATGCGTTGTCTTTCTCCGCCCCTCTCGATTTCAGCCTGTCCTACGAGTATCAAATTTTCCAAGCCCTCATTATGTGCCCCAGACATTTCAGCCGTTTTTTTTCCGGTGTTAAATATAAATGTCCTTTTTGTTTCCATTGTCTCTCGAACTTCGTCGTTGCTCAAATATTTGTAGTAATAATAATAATCCTTATACTACTAACAGTGATGCTAGTAATAGTCACTGTGGTAATAATCATAATGTTTTGCAGTAGTAGTAATTTGTGTAATGATAGTAAAGTCTGTAGTAGTAATAGTCATTCTATGTAGCAATAATATTAGTAGTGTTTTGTAGTAGTAGTAGTAGTAGTAATAATAGTCCATGTAGCATTAATAATAATAGTGACTGTATTTGTTGTAATAGTCTATTTAATTTTAATAGTACTATTGCCTGTAGTAGCATTAGTTATTTACGTAGTATTAGTATTAGTAGCATCTTGTAATATTATTTGCTGTATTATTATTATTAGTAGTAGCACATATTCTACGTAGCGTGTATAATAGTACTAATCTATATAGTAACAGTATTACTAGTGATTTGTAGTAGTAGTGATAGTCTATGTAATATACATATTAGTTTTTTTATTCTTTTTTTAATCAATTCTCCCCAAGTAAGACGGAAATGCAACTAAGACGCAAGAGGATGCTGGGAGTGAAAGAGAACTAAAAGACTTTAAGGAACCGGAATCCCAATCCTAAAGAGGAAACAAAGGATAAGCCTCTACTCCTGTTCAAAAGTCGGTGGGGAGAGATTGTTAGCGAACCTATCTACCCCTATTGAGGAAAAAATAAATAAATAGCAAATAAAATTTCAGAGTTCAGGCGTAGCCGTTAGACGTGGAGTAGAAGTAAACTTTAGAAGGAACCGGAAACCCAATCCTAAACCGGGAAGAAGGAATAAACCTTTATTTAAAAAACAAAACAAAAAACAAAAAAACAAAACAACAACAACAACAAAAAAGACGAGGAGGAGTGTGAATCAGACGATATGCGAATATATCTATTCCTACTAAAGAAGAAAAAAATTAAAAATAGATAGTAAATAACATTTCAGAGCTTTAGCGGAGACGTTTTAAAAGAATAGAGTTGAAGAAGAATTTTTTGGAAGGAACCGGAAACCCAATCCTAAACCGCAAACAAGGGATAAACCTCTACTTCTGTTAAGAACAAAAAAAAAAATACATGGAGGCGTGTGAACCAGACGATAAGCGAAACTGTCTATTTCTATGGAGGACAAAAATAAAATAAAAAGTAATAAATACATCGGGGGAGATGTTAGAAGTATAGAGTTGAAGGAACCGGAAACCCAATCCTAAACAGGAAACAAAGAAAGACGAGGAGGAGCGTTTGTAGTAGTAAAATATTGTTTTGTACTAGCAATAGTAATCTATGTGGTGGCAGTAATAATAAAGTTGTAGTAGTAGTAATAGCAAGTAATGTAAAAATAGTACTCGTTGCGTTTTGTAGTAGTAGTAGTAATAATAGTAATGGTGCCATTTAAATGCATGTGATACTATTATTATCTGTATTTAGCAATAGCTATTTATACTGTATTATCAGTAGTAGAAGTGTCTTGTGATAGTATTGTCTGTACTAGTAATAGTAGATCGTTATAGTAGCAGTAATAGTAGTACAGTGTAACCCGGATATAAGAGAGTTGTCGGGACCGGATACGAAGTATCTTATATCCGGGTTTCTCTTATACCCGGGTTTGGTCTATTTTGTTTACATTAACACAATCTCTAAATTGGGACCAGAGAAAATCTATCTTATATCCGAGTTTCTCTTATATCCGGGTCTCTTATATCCGGGTTACACTGTAATACCTATTCTATGTAGGATTTGTTATAGTAGCAATATTAGTTTTAATATCTATCGAGTAATAGCATTACTAGTTATTTGTAGTAGTTTTAATAGTGTATGTAGTTTTATTAGTTTCGTTTTTTTTTTACGGTTTATCAACCCTTTGCAGGTTATTTAAAGGCAGAACATATCTATTTAGAGTGTAAGAATTTTTTTTTGGAGGGGGTGATAATAAGGATTGTAAAATCACCCCCCTCCCACAAAAAAATTCGTACTAATTAACCCATAGTTGCAATGGGGAAGAGGTGGAATTCATGCCTTTTCTAAGAGTATTTGCGCGTGATTATAACGAACCCGACTGGAATTAGAACTCGGCTCCTCGTGACGTTATCCATTCATACACCAGCCGCACAGCACCAGGTATTCCCAAGCGGTCACCCATTTAGGTACTGACCAGGCTCGACGTTGCTTAACTTCGGTGATCGTACGAAAACAGGTGTTTCAGTGTGATGTAGCTGTAAGCCGAGCAGTATCAGCAATAGTCCATGTAGTAATATAGCTGCAATATAGCATTAGTTATAGTAATGTTCGTAGTACTATTCGGCATAGTAGTAATAGTACTAGTTGTGTGTTAGTAGCACTAATCATCTATGTATTTGCAGCAATCATAAAATTTGTAAGGGTCTCATGCCACCCACCGAATTTATGTTAGGGGTCTCCACTCTATTTCAATTTTCATATAGTAGTATTCATATAAAATACGAATTTTATTCTAACCTAATTATCTACAATAATGGATCATATGCAATATAGGTGAACAATTTAACTAGAAAAATTGAAAATAAATACAATGTATCTAAATACAAATTAGAGAAATGTCATAAGTAGATCTGTAGGGACATTATTATTATAAATAAACAAAAATAAAATAATAATAATAATAATAATAATAATAATAATAATAATAATAATAATAATAATAATAATAATAAAGAATATTATAAATAAAATAAAATAAAACAATAAAATAAAAACGTTGTATAAAATAAATTTTAAAAAAATTAAAAATAATAAAAAGATTCCCCCAGCATGCACCATAAACTGTTCCTGCCGGAAATATGGACATCCCGCCAAAATACGTTAAATTCAATCTCTTCACCACGAACCTTGGTACGGGCAACACGCGTCCGATTTCTCTGCGTGATATGCCGTGTAATAATACGAAGTAACTTCTTCTCATTACATGTACCATGAAACAGCTGTAACCTAAAAAATACACACACCAGTACACATAAAAAAGTAAATAGTATAAAATTAACATACAATTTACTATAATTTCCTGTTATTTCTGTACGTTTTATTTCCTGTCAAGTATGCTTTTATCTCCGTAAACACAAAGCTAATTTCTGCTGCTATGATGTGAGTGAACCCCCAACAGATCATTCCATTTTAAATAAATCAACAAGTTTGCGACAATTTTTGACGTTAACTTGAGATTTTTCTTGTTAAAAAGTTGAAGAATTTTAATACTTTCAACATTATGGATAAAAAATTAGTGAATTTTATATAATGCTTTTTAGCATGAGCAAAAATAATTCACAGATCAGCATCGCATCGCCTGTCTACTATCTGCTTCACAACCGAGTAGTGGCGCCTGGCTCAACGCAGTGCCCTCTTCATCTACCGGTACCCTTCTAGATGATGAGTGCACTCGGGTCGGAGTCGCGATCCGTCTTGGACTCAAATTATGTGAGCGTCACAGATGCAGATGTGGAGCCTCCATCGATGAGTTTGGTTTGCATCCTCTCTCCTGTCGTCGTAGTGCCGGCCGCTTTCCACGGCATGCAGCAATTAACGACATCATCAAAAGAGGTTTGGATGCAGCTGGGTTCCCTTCTCAAATCGAACCCGTAGGCCTCGACCGTGGTGATGGAAAGTGGCCGGATGACATTACCATCTTCCCTTTTAAAATGGGTATGTCTTTGATTTGGGATGCGACCTGTGCGGATACATTTTCGGTCGGTAATTTGATCAGTTCTGCAGAGATGAAAAAAATAGTTAAATATTCTTCTCTTGCTGATAGATTTTCTTTTTACTCCTGTGGCAGTGGAGACTTCAGGGGTTATTGGCGCTCGTTCGATGGCATTCCTTCGGAGGATTGGCGCGATTGCGTCTCGATTAAGGAACGAACCTCGCGAAACGGAGTGGCTCTTGCAGCGTGTCTCACTGGCGATGGTTCGAGGTAATGCTTTCTCCATCATTGCGGCTGGCAGAGGATAGAAAAAATTGTTTATAGTTACGTTGTTCTGGAATTGTCATCATTGGTCGACTGAACTTGCTTTGTTTCAATGAATTTTGCTTTGTTATTATTATTCACAGATTTGGACTAGAAAAAAACCCCAAAATGACGTCAAAATCAGCGAAAATTTCCATCCTTTAATAATAGTCAGTTTTGCTTAGTTTAATTTGTAACGTATATAAATGAAGGTAGAAAAAATGTTGATAAGATAGCAAGGATCACAAAGCGCTCCCCAGCGGCCGAAATCAGGCTTTGCCCTCCCTCGGACGGGGTTTTAGAGGATAGTCTGCACCGTTGTAATTGTCTATATCGTAGTAGTAATAGTGTTTGTAGAAGTTATATTATTCAAGCTTCTAGGATTGTTAATAGGTATTTCATGTAACAATAGTGTTAATGCTGTTTTATAGTAGTAGTCGTACTACTACTTCTAATCTATGGGTGCGTGACCTTGCGGTTAGGGCGTTCGTTTTCCGACCATGAGACCTGGTTTCGAATATCACATTGGTCGATTTCTCAGTAAGGTTATTGACCTGGGGAGGCGATCCCAGCGTACGGCACCTTTGGTAAGTGCCTGTAAAACCATACCACGCGTTGACCCGGGCCTTGTGAGTGAAATTGGGTAGGCGGGACAGATCGCAAGCCGTCGATGGTTTTTTTTACTAGCACCAAGTCACGAGTCATCGTGATCGAGTGTATGAATGTGCTGGCGTTGTTCAAACTGCTGATCATGACAAATTATTCGCCCTCTCGCGGTAACTGCAGCTAAAGCTCGCTCAGCATAAATGCAGTATAAACCACAGTCGGGCTCTGTGGGCGTTGAACAAACTCAAATGTGCCCGAGCAAGCGTCTGCAACAGGGATTGGCTAGCCGTCCTGGTAGACGGGTGTGCTCGGAAACGAGAATAGCTGGCCATATGTTAGTAGCAATAGTATCGATTGCATTTGTTGTAATGGATTTTTTCTTTGTACAAGACCCGAGAGCCACTCGAGGTAGAGGGTTACAGAGTACGAGGCACAGCTTATGCGGATATGTGTGGAAGATAACGGTTACCCCTAGACTTAAACAGATTAAGATTATAGTGATCGCGGAAGCAACCTCTTGGAAGTCGGTTCCACAAGGCAGTGGTTCATGGGAAGAATCTGCTTGAGTGGAAGTTACACCTCACCAAGGGAATACGAAGGGAATGAGGGAATGGTTTGCTACAGTGTGTGTGGCATGGCGGTTCTGAAGGTTAGGACTGGTAGAACTCAGGAGTGTATTTCGTCTGAACACTCTCCGTGGAACTAACGATAAAGCAGTGAGAGGCATACGACGTCTCGTTTGTGAGAAAGAGGTTGTCGGGCGGGAAACAATTCGTAGTATTACCTCTAGTAGCAATAGTTATCTATGTATTATTAACATTGGTAGTGTTCTTTTGTAGTAGTATTGTCTGTACAATAATAGCATATGTACTAGCCGTAGTAGCTAGTAGTAGCAGCAGTACTGTTTGTATGGGCATGTGGCCGAGTGGTTAGAACTTTCGCATTCTGACTATGAGACCCGGGTTCGAATCTCACCATTGTCGATTTGTCAGGAAGGAGACTTCCTGATGTTATCGGCAGACTTTATTATTACTAGGACTACATAAACTTGTACTAATTCTACAAAAAAGCTACTATTACTACAAAATCTGTTCCTATTATAGTATTATTGCTACTGGTAAACTGACTATTACTCGTGCCAACACTACTATTACAACTACTAGATAGTATAATTATTACTACTACTACTACCACAGACACTAGTATTACTAACACTAATAATATAAATTATTAGTAATATTACTAATTATTCGATCTGGGTCGATCCCAGCGTGCGGCACATTTGGAAAGTACCTGAAAATCATACCACGGGTTGACCCAAACCATGTGAGTGAAACTGGGTAGACAGAACCCTTGGGAGGGGGGAACGTCGATAGATGTGCTAACACGAAGTCACAGGGGCTTGAGCGTGCTGGCCTTGTTCAGATTGTTGATCACGCTAGATAACATGCTCTTTCCCAGAATCTGTAACTAAGGTCTGCTCAGCATAGTTGTGGTATAAACACAAATGCGCCTGAGCAAGCCTCTGCGATAGGGATTGGCTAGCCGCCCCCGTAGACGGGTATCGTCGAATATGAGTGACCAACTATACGATAAGATATAAGTACTGTTTATAATAGTAATCGATGTAGTAGTACTATTACTAATAAAAATAATTTATTAGTGTTAGTAATATTAGTGTCTGTGGTAGTAGAGTAGTAATAATTATCTAGTAGTAGTAAGTAGTAATAATTAGTGTACCAGTGTAGCTATAATAGACAATTGGTAGTAGCAACAGATTTTGTAGTAGTTTTTTTGTAGAATTAGTACAAGTTTATGTAGTCCTAGTAATAATAAAGTCTGTCGTAGCTGTAATGTATGTATTGTAGTAATGGTGTTTGTTGTCATTTTATGTTTTTATTATAGTAGTAACTTTTGTCCATACAGTAAAAATAGCTATACTAGTTTTTGTAGTAGAAATAGCAGTAGTGCTGGAAACTCATGATCGTTTTCCGACTGAAGTAGTTGAAATATTTTCATGGAACGGCAGATGTTTTATTATTATGACGCGAAATCATCGTTTTTCTTAGCAGGTGTTTTTTTCTCTGGTGACACGTAATTGTGTATGTGCGTGTGTATGTGTGTGTGCGTGTGTGTGTGCGCGTGCGCGCGGTCGTGCGTGCGTGGGTGAACGGTACAAAAGATTTATAGTTTTTTCCAGCATTAGGAAGGAGAGACTTATAATAGCATTAAGAAAAAAAAGAAACAAAGAAACAAAGAAAGAAAATTGAAAGACAGGAAGGAAAAAAAGAAAATAAAGAAAGAAATATATATATATATATATATATATAAACAACGAATGTGCGAAATTCCAAAGCGGATGTTAAAAAAGAGAAAAGTGGAAGGAGGAAGAAGAATTTACCAAAAATGATTTTAAGAAAGAAAGCAAGAATGACAGAAAGAAATAAAGCTTGACAGAGAGGAAGAAAGAAAGAAAGAAAGCAAGAAAGATAAGAAGCGTTCGAAATTCCAAAACAGGCGATAAAAAGATAGAAATGGTAGGAAGATGAGGAATTTAACAAAAATAATGTAAAGAAAGAAAGTAAAAAACAACAACAACAAAAAAAGCGAGAATGAAATGAACAAAGAAAGAAAGGATAGTGAAAAGAAAGATTCGAAATTGCAAAGCAGACGATTAAAAGACACAAATGGTAGGAAGATGAGGAATTTAACAAAAAAATTTTAAAGAGAGAAAAAAGAAAGAAAGAAAAAAAAGAAAGAATAACAATGTTCAAAATTCCAAAAGTAGACGATAAAAAAAGTAAAATAGAAGGAAGAAGCGATATTGAACTAAAATGCTTTAAAGAAAGAAAGAAAGAAACAAACAAACAAAAAGAAAGAGTGAGAGAAATAAACCAATAAATAAAGAAAGACAGCAAACAAGCAAGCATGAAAGAAAAACAGAATGAGAGAAATAAACAAATAAAGAAAGAAAGAAAGAATAACAATAAATTTTCAAAATTCCAAAACTAGACGATTAAAAAACTAAAATGGAAGGAAGAAGAGATATTTAACAAAAATACTTTAACCGTCCTGAGTAAGACGATAAACTACATCCGCGCCCTGGGTAAGACGGTAAACTACATTCGCGTCCTGGGTAAGACGATAAACTACACCCGCGCCCCGGGTAAGACGATAAACTACATCCGACAGCATGACCTCTGATCCGGAGGTTTTGATGAGCGTGGAACCATCTCTTAATTGCTGGTGTTCCCAAGTCCATCCTGACCCGGGGTGGTAGCACCTGTCAGGGTCCCAGCTATGGGCAAATAGCTAGATCCTAAACTGAAGTCAAAACACTATGAAAGTATAAAAATTGATTTTAAGAACAGCAATACGTTTTTTTTTGTAAGAAAGTATTACATTTTTGAAGAAAAATTATAACCAGCAATACATTCTTTGATAAAATTCTTACCAGCAGTACATTCTTGGAAAAAATATTAGCAGCAATACATTTTTGAAAAAAAATATAACCAGCAATACATTTTTGAAAAAAATATTAACAGCAATAAAAACTTTGTCGGTATTAAATAACCAATTGAGGTTGATATGCCGTAAACCAAACCAAAAACACTTTAAAGTAAGAAAGAAAGAGAGGGAAATAAACCAATAAAGAAAGAAAGGAATCAAGCAAGAAAGAAAGACAAAATGAGAGAAATAAACAAATAAAAAAAAAGAAAAAAGAAAGAAAAAAGTAAGAAAGAAAGAAAGAATAACGAAGACAAACTTTCAAAATTCAAAAGCAGACGATAACAAAAGAAAACTGAAGGAAGAAGAAAAAGAAAGTAAGAATGAATGAATAAAGGAAGTAATAATTGAAGAAAAAGGAAAGAGGGAAGGAAGCGAAGATTTATTGTTTTTTACGGATTATCAACCCTTTGTAGATTATTTAAAGCCGAAGGCAAAGGATTGAAGGAATGGATTCATCTTGGAAATGTGGTCAGTGGATTTAATAAACTTTAGAAAAGTCATTACATGTCCCAGAAATTTCAGCTGCCTCTTCCTGATGTTAAATATAAGCTTCCTCCTTGTTTGCATCCTCTCCAAAACCTCATCGCTGCTCACCTGTTCGGTCCATGGTATCTTTAGCATTCTTCTATAGAACCATACCTAGAGTCTCTTCTTCAACTTTGCCTAAAGTCTCTTCTTCATCTTTGAGGAGACCGTCCAAAATTCGTTACAGTAAAGGAGGACAGCTATCACGTGGCAGTTCAGTACTCTTCAACAGCCTGAATAAGGACAGCACGCTCAAACGCTCGGTCACGATGACTTGTGACTTCGTGCTAGCCAACTTCACTCACAAGGCTTGGGTCAACCCGTGGTATGGTTTTCAGTTTTTCCCCAAGGATGCCGCACGCTAGTATCTGCTCTCCCAGACCGATAGCATAAAAATATCAACTTCCTGAAAAATCGACTATGGTGAGACCTCGAGTCGCATGGAAATCGAGCGTTCTAACAACTCGAACACGTGCCCGTATATATATATATATATATATATATATATATATATATATATATATATATATATATAAGATTGTTGTATACGATATGAATTCCAATAACAAAAAAATACTATTCTTAAAAGAGTGCTCAATACAAAGTAGAGCAAATATAATTTGTTCGAAAATTCTAACATAAACATGTTATAAAATCACTACAAAATAGCTATTTTGTTTCAACACTTCTGATGTCTTATCAAGTGATGGTGTTGAATGTAGAATAAAGGTTTTTAAAAGGGTTCAAATCAACCCAACACTCCTCGATAGTGGAAACGCTGTTACATAAGCTGCAATGACCAATCAAAAAAAATATATAAAAATTCAAAAAACTTGACAACAAACTTATATATATATATATATATATATATATATATATATATATATATATATATATACATATATATGCAAGTATACGATTGGTGTATACGGATAAATTCCAATAACCAACAATTACTATTCTTAAAAGAGTGCTCAATACAGAGTAGAGCAGATATAATTATTTATTTAAAAATTATTACATAAATATGTTATAAAATCACTTCAAAAATACCCATTTTGTTTCAACACCTCTGGTGTCTTATCAAGTGATGATGTTGAATGTAGAATAAAGGGTTTTAAAAGTTTCAAATTAATTAACGATCCTTCGCAAGGGGAAAACGCTGTTACATAAGCTGGAATGACCAATCAAAATACAACTATACGAGAATTCAAAAAACTTAACAACGAAGTAGGGTTATAATAGCTATTAAAAGCTTTAAAGTTGGGGTTATACTAAAATAGAATTTATTCTAACCAATAAGTATTAAATTATATGATAAAATTTGAAATTAAAATTAAAAGTAAAAAATTACCAATTTTAAAATCTAAATTTAATCTCTATTAAGTTTAAAATTATA
>OZ038479.1:47416716-47531716 GCA_964036315.1 Acanthosepion esculentum
GGTTTTTTACATTTAAAAACTGCATGATAAATTTGTATTTCATTTTATTTTATTTTCATTCTGCGTGTACTGAACACTTTTTAATACTACCGTTTCCTGGTCTAATCTAAATCTGCCCAATAACTTTTCCATAATTATATATATATATATATATATATATATATATATACGAGTACCCACTATATATATATATATATATATATATATATATATATATATATATATATATATATATTCTTTCTTTTTGGGACACCGACTGTGTAGAAACTGTCTAAATGTTCTATAATTCCGAGAGCTTTCGGCTATACTTTTAGTCATTATCAAGGATGATTTTATTTTTTTCAGTTTAATTGTGTGTATGTTTTTAGTGTCATAGAGATGGTTTATTTTTCGAACACAGTTAGCACATTGTGGCCATGTTTGTAGTTAATATTATTGAGTGTTGGCCTTTTTTTTTTTATTATTAATGCTTCCATTATTTTTTTTTTTTTACCGGTGGATGACGTTATTATGTTTGTATTTTCTACTAGTAAGTTTCGCATGGAGTCTGGTAAGTTTGTGTGTGTGTTTAAATTGGTTCTAATAGAGCTGTAGTCAGATAGGGGAAAAGTAAGGTGTCTGGATAGGCTTGTAGTCGTATGAGATTCTGCACACTATGTGTTCAAAAAAGAAAAAAACTTGTTCGAACACAAGAAAAATTAAATAAAAAGTTTAATCGCAGTACCTTGTCTGTCGTCTGTCGTTTTTAATGAAACATTCGTAAATGAAGGATTGCTGCCTAAATACACAATATATATATATATATATATATATATATATATATATATATATATATATATATATATATATATTCTGATTCCGCAGTAGCTCCTGAAATTAATTTCGGTTGAGCCCTCTGGTTTGGGGTGTGAATTTGTAAACAGTGACTATTTATGCTAATACGGCACGACTCTTCGACAGAATTGAGTCACTCTCAGTCACTGTGTGTTTATCCGAATCTAAAAATAAACACGCTAAAATTCACCTCCATTCCGTACCGTACGCTGATAGCTTAGCGGGTAGAGATTCCGACTGACGCAAAATCAGTCGGGTTTCGATCGTAGCGAAACAGTCTGTCTGTGGATGACAAAAATATATATATATATATATATATATATATATATATATATGGTACCCCCTTTATGTGTGTGTGCGTGAATAAATACTTACATATACCGTTTCCTGGTCTAATTACCCACATATAAGCATAAATATATATATTGCCACACGACAAATGTAATCAAAACACATACATAGAAGTTCAAATTGATATATATATATATATATATATATATATGCAATCAACACCATCACTTGACAAGACACCAGAAGTGTTGAAAGAAAGTGATTATTTTTGTCGTGATTTTATAATAGGTTTATGTTATAATTTTTTTATAAAAAATATTTTCGCTACTCTGTATTGAGCACTCTTTTAAAATTTGTGTTTCAAAATTAAAAACCTGCGGAGGACCTTGTGACACGCAGTGCACCAGATCTCTGTATTCGGCCCTCCAAAAAGTGTGGTTAGTTCTGCACAAAGCCTTCACCACTATAATCAAATCATATGTGCTGGTGTCTGGCTGTCGGTTCCTAGGAACTGAGCTGCTTGACCTCCAGACGTCTTATACGACGGGAGATTCCACTATATATATATATATATATATATATATATATATATATATATATATATATATATATATATATATATATATATATATATATATATAAGTTTGTGTGGAAAAGGGTTGAAAGTTTTGTGAGCCACCAGGAACCTCTTCTCGCTACTGTCAAACTGAGAAAAATGGCGTGGTTTGGACACATCACAAGGCACGACATGATGATGATGATGATGAGTTAATGTTGGCTTCACCCATTTTATTTACGACAACTTCCAAAATATTGAAATTTTGTCCTCTGTTAATATTATTTTGGCTACTTGCGACGTGTCGATCTATATGTACACGAATTGCACTAAATTTTGACAAGTGACAAGTCAGTCTACGGGAGAGTGTGGGGCGTGTGAGAATTTAATGTTGTTTGTTGATTATTATTAGCATTGGAGATGCAATATATAACGGCACGTATAAAACTGGTATTTTGCTAAAAATTTTGTTAGTTTTTCACGTATGAGTCTAAGTAAATATATTTTTCTATTTATTATTGTGGCACGCGTTTTTTTGGGGGGGGGGAGTAGCCAGTCTTCAACATCCTCAAGCACTCGTAAAAATATCGATATCTCCAATAAGAATCGAACCTGTAAGCCTAATGTTGTTCTGTTAACGATTAAGCCAAAAAAAAAAATTTGTGACTGAATGGTTAACAGCACGTCAGATAAAAAAATCGGTTCCCATAAGGGTCACGGGTTTGATTGCCATAGGCCGGTAAATGAAATTAATACTGTCTCATTAAAAAAAACAGAGCATTTACTTAAATTAAGTCTATAGAAACAACGTATAAACAGAAAATATATTAAATAATTGTCGGACTTAATCTATTTCATTACATATATATATATATATATATATATATATATATATATATATATATATATATATATATATATATATATATATATATATATATATATATATATATAATATTAGTGGTCAATATATATATATATATATATGTATATATATATATATATATATATATATATATATATATATATATATATATATATATATATATATATATAATTCCCAAGAGGATAGAATCCAGGTAGAACTTAATGTCCAGGACAGAGTAAGAATATAATATAAAAGGCTCAAACACTAATATTCCATGGTTATAATTTATTATATTGGAATCGTAATCACGATCCAATTCATGAGACCTGATGAATTAGATCGTGATTACGATTCCAATGTAATAAATTATAACCATGGAGTATTAGTGTTTGCGCCTTTTATATATATATATATATATATATATATATATATATATATATATATATATATATATATATATATATATATATATCTTAAGCAAATCACCCCAAGCAAGGCGGGACTGCAACTAGCACGCAAGGGCTTACAGAGAGTGAGAGTAAGAATAAATAAAAGTGTTTGGGAAAAGGATAAAGAGAAGGCCAGGGATCAAGGTCATGACATCAGAAGATGTCGATTGACATTACATTTGAATATTTGAAGATTAAAGCTATCAGGGAAGCAAGTAATAGGAAGGGAGTTCCACTGACGGGAGGTGCAAGATAAGAAGCTGTTGGAGTAGAAGAGATGGCTACATTTAGCCGTTTCGACAGTGAAAGGGTGGGACCAAGATGCCAACCTAGTAGCACGCTTAAATTCATGCAGTTTGGGAACCAGCGAGCATTTGCCATGAAATTGCTTATAGAAAAGACAGAGGTGAGCCACATCACGTCTTTGACATAGTGACTGATCAGGACCAATCACGTTGCATATACGTCCGTGGATTTTGTTGAGGATCTCGAGATGAACAGCGGGAGCAGCAGACCATATATAGCAGCAGTATCCCATGCAAGGACGAATAGTTGATTTGTAGAGTTGAAGTTTGGACTTTAATAAGTTTTTCACATATGGATCCAACTAAATATATTTTTCTACTTTGTGGCGCGCGATTTTTTATTTTTTTATTCCGTTCTCAACATTCTCAAGCACTCGTAGAAAAATTGAGCTCTCCGATACGAATCGAAACTGTAACCCTCATGCTGTTCTGTTAACCATTAAGCCACAAAAAGCGTCTGGTTAACAAAATTGTGACTGAATGGTTAACAGCCCGACCGATCAAAAGACGGTTCCCATGAGGGTCACAGGTTCGATTCCTGTGGCAGGGCGCATATTTTCTACGGAATTTCTCGAATATCAGGCCGGTAAATGTAATTAATACTATTTAATTAAAAAAACAGAGCATTTACTTAAATAAATTATATCTTTAAAAGTAACGTATAAACAGAAAATATATTAAATAATTGACGGACTTAAGCTATTTCATAAAATACACACACACACACACATATATATATATATATATATATAGTCATCCACAGACAGACTGTTTCGCAGCTCTTCAGTGCGGCTAGACGTCCGATTACTTCATGCCGAGATCGAAACTCAACCGATTTGGCATTATTCAGAGATCCTACCCTTAAGCCATAGGCGCACGCACAGCAGAGGGAAAGAGAAATTTTAGCGTTTTCTATAAGAAATACGCCAGCGGCTAAGAGAACTCAATTCGTACTTAAGAGTAATGCATTACATATATATATATATATATATATATGTATATATGTGTGTGTGTGTGTGTGTGTGTGTGTGTGTGTGTGTGTGTGTGTGTGTGTGTGTGTGTGTGTGTGTGTGTGTGTGTGTGTGTGTTCAGGTATGCAGAAAAATAGGAAAGAACACGTTATTTAAATAATCCGGAGTTCCTTAGTATTTTTGCTTTTATTTTTAAAAAGACAGTGCTCCATACAGAAGTAGAGCTTATATTATAATATTTTTAAAAAAAATATGATTCCTTCGCTACATAAGAGTTCTCATGTTTCAAAAGCGAGAGCCGAGACCCCTAATATAATTTTTTTAATTTTGTTAAATTAAGGTGTCTGGTCACGCTTCCAATTCTCGCTTGACGAGGAAGCGTGACCAGACACCTTAATTCAACAAAATTTAAAAAATTATATTAGGGGTCTCGGCTCTCGCTTTTGAAACATGAGAACTCTTATGTAGCGAAGGAATCATATTTAAAAAAAATATTATAATATATATATATATATATATATATATATATATATATATATATATATATATATATATAATATAAAAGGCTCAAACACTAACCATGGAATATTAGTGTTTGAGCCTATTATCTTATATTCTTACTCTATCCTGGACATTGACATCTACCTGGATTCTATCCTCTTGGTAACTTACATATATATATATATATATATATATATATATATATATATATATATATATTGATCACTAATATTATCAATATCTATATCTATCTATCTATCTATCTATATATATATATATATATATATATATATATATATATATATATATATATATATATAAGGTGTCCCCCCAATATTGACATCGTTTTGTAGCCAATTCTCGCTCAAATGATCTCAAATATTAATAAAATGTGTAAAAGCTAAGTTGACTGTGTAGATTTATTTCAGTGAGAATGTACCAGAAAGATTGATCGGGTGTTCAGTGATAATGACAATGTGCTTTTGAAATGGCCACTACGTTCTTCTAAATTGACACGTTGTGATTTTTTTCTATGAGGTCATGTGGAAGGGCGGGTCTATATCTCTCCCTCTTCCTACAAGCCTAGAGGAACTTTAGCTGGGAATTACTGAGGCGCTAGAGAACGTTACGCAAGACATGCTACAGCGTGTTTGGCAAGGGCTGGACTACCAACTTGATGCGCGTCGTGTCACAGGCGGTGCACATATTGAATATTTGTGAAATCGGTTATAAAACCTAGATCCCTTTGAATATCTTGCTCGAATTATGTTAAATCTTTTATTGTTCAACATGAAGCCTATTTAATTTCGTTTGCCTGGGACATGTTGTTACTCAGATATGTACATTTTAAAGTATGTCAATATTTTTGTGGGGGCACACTTTATATATATATATATATATGTATATGTAGATATGTGGGAATACATGAAAAAGGGGGTCACCCCCTCTTCAATACGTGACTCCAGTGACTCGCTTCCAAACTCTAGCAACTAAATTTAGAAATAAAGAAAAGGGACATTGAAATAACATACCGGGGTGGGGGATTACAATAATAATAATAATAATAATAATAATAATAATAATAATAATAATAATAATAATAAGCCTGTGAAGTTTTTATTTTAAAAAATAAATCAAAATAAAACCTTTGGAGCGAAAACAATTGAATTGTATTTTCAGACAAACAAAAGAGGGTTAATCCACAAAAAAAATATTAAAAAAAAAAAAATAGCCAGATTCTTCGCCTGAGAAGCGGGGATTAAAACGGACAGACCGCACAGATGCCCGCTCATAGGCTCAAAGCAAGCCAACTGAAAGAATCGATTTTATAGACTCATCTATTCTATAGAATGATCTACGATAGAAGTTTTAAGCGACTGATCATTTTATGGATTATTTAAACGTACGAATATTACAGACAGTATTTTAAAAGCATATGAAACATAGTTGTGACAAGGAGCTACATACATCACACGTTTCAATGTTACTCCCTTTCACTGCATAGGAGGGATGATGAAAAAGTATCGGGACTGGTGCTATAGTGATTTTCCAAGCGTAGCTTAGATGTGGCAGAAGGCCGAAAATATGGGGCACCCAGTGAGAATCGAACTCACTACTCAGTCGTAATTGTTCTTGTAAGACAAGCTTGCTAACCATTACATCACCTCGAGGTGCCCCGAGACTGGTGCTATAAAAAAAAAATAATATAAAACAACAACATATATCAATTCTGCGTTTAATCTCCTTCGAAGTAGTCCCCCTTCTGAAGCCACACACTTTATCCAGCATCGTTTCTATTGATGGAAGCATTCCTGGAACATTTGGGGGGTGGGGGACTGTACCAAGCTGTTTCACTCTGCGTACTTCAGGTCCGTTATCATAACAACGTTCCCAGTACTTTTTGATCAGACCTCGTATACATTAAATTCCCTACTTGCTGATTTCTGACACCTTTGAAAGTAATTGTTAAAGGTCACTTCTCCGGGGCCTAAGCAATCAGCACTCCCACCCCCATCCAGCGGTCGCTTCTTGGGCCAGTCCTATTTTTTTTTTACTTTACATAAATAACCTGCCTAAGAGTAAACTCTGATAATTTATGAATATCCATGTCGATGATACAACAGTATATGGGCGCACCGTCAAAATTCTAGATGACCAGAGATTGGCAGCTGATCTCTCCTCCAAGTTTACTCCAACATCTCAATGGAAGGTGGGGGCACTGGCTGATTACGTTCAATGCATCGAAAACCTAATTAGCTACATTCCATCATCACCGATTGGATCATGAACTACCATCGGCTTCCTCGAGGAGGCTCTGTGGCTTGAGCAACTATTGGGCCTTAAACTCAACCTGGACCTCAAGTGGAATTCGCACATGCGATCCTTCGTTAAGAAGGTCGGTTTTCACGATCGCTCCAGTAAGTACGTGACTCTACTTGTGCTATCCTCTATCTTTGGAAGACCCAGATCAGGTCAAAAATGGAGTTCCGCCGTCATATTTGGCCACCCAGTCCTCACTTACCAGTCTCGATTAGAGTCCAAAAGCGTCTCCGCATACTTGTGCTTGAATAAATTATTTTGCACTCTGCAACCTCTTTCCGCACAGATGAAATGTCGTAAGCCTGTATACTGCTCTATCGTTATTTCCATGGAAAGTGCTCAGGCGAACTACAATCTTTAGTTGCACCAGTTCTAACCTTCATGGATAGGACCCGACATGATACGCGCATCGTAGCAAACCACGCTCGTTCCATACGTATTCCATTGGTGAGAAGTAAGTTATACTCGGTGGGACCGACTCCCAAGAGGATGTTTCCAGATCACTGCAATCCTAACCTGTCCAAGTCGAGGGTTAACTGTTATCTTTCCCACGTGTCCACATGTGCCTCTTATTCTGTAACCATCTACCTCGAGTGTCTCCCGGTACTTGTACAGAGTGAACCTCACTGAAAAAAAACTATTATTATTTATTTATTAAGTAGGATAGCGGCTCGGATTGAGGAACCGAAGAGCCGATTTCGAATTCCAGTCGAATCCATTACATTCACTTACGTGCTAATACCCTTGGGAAAGGTATGGATCCTCCTCTTCTCCACCCCCACCCCCAGCCATGGATAAATAGCAGGACAGACCCGGTTCTATAGCCTTGGATGGTAACTGGTCTACCGTACAAAGAAATGGCAACCTACTGCGTGAAAAAATCTGCCTTGTCAGTCATGTATGGAAAGATACATGATTGCTTAAGCGTGTACGACGCAAGGCAGATAACTGATTAGGAGGCACAGATTGAGGAATCGGAGAGCCGAGTTCGAATTCCAGTCGAATCCATTACATTCTCTTACGTGCTAATACCCTTGGGAAAGGTATGAATCCTCTCCTCCCCACCGCCTATGGGTAAATAGCAGGACAGACCGGTTCTATAGCCTTGGATGGCAACTGGTCTACCGCAGAAAGAAATGACAAACTACTGCGGGGAAAAGATCGGTATTAATCCTCTTGTTCCTCCTCCAGCTATGGGTAAATAGCAGGACAGACTGGGTTCTACAGCCTTGGATGGCAACTGGTCTAGGAGAAAGTCAAGTCTGAATACAAAATCTGCGGAAGGTTGTTTGGGGACCTTGTGGTACGTAGTGTAACAGGCCTCTGTATTTGGACCTTCAAAAAGTGTGGGTGGTTCTGCACAATACCTTCACCACTATAATCAAATCATATGTACTGATGTCTGGCTGTCAGTTCGTAGATACATTACATACTAATACAGTAGATATTTACGTGCTAACGCCCTTGGGAAAGGTGTGAATCCTCTTCTTCTCCCTCCAACTATGGGTAAATAGCAGGACAGACTGGGTTCTACAGCCTTGGATGGCAACTGGTCTAGGAGAAGGACAACTCTGAATTCAAAACCTGCGGAGAGCGGTTTGGGGACCTTGTGGCATTCGCTGCACCAGGTCCCTGTATTCGTCCCTCCAAAAAGTGTGGATGGCCCTGCACAAAGCCTTCACCACTATAATCAAATCTCATGTGTCGGTGTCGGGCTTTCAGTTTCTAGGAACTGATCTGCCTGACCCTCATACGTCGAGTTCGACGGGAGAGTCCATCATATATATATGTATATATATATATTGAACATTATTATAGTGGGTACTCGTATTTGTAGTATTCACTATAATAACGTTTAAAGTAAAAATATATATATATATGTAAAAACTTTCGCTAGGGTATATCTGTAAAAGGACAATATGAATAAAGACAAAAGAAAAACTTATCTTAACCGAATCGGCAAATTTAACAAATATTTGATAAAGTCCCTCAGAGGACGAAACGCGTAGGCTAAGATAAGTAGTTTTCCTTTATCAGTTATCGCCATGCTAATTTTCCCTCTGAAAATATATTTCAAGGACACATGGCACAGTGGATAAAGGCGTTGGTTAGATCCAGTGACAGACCCAAAGAGTGTGAGTTCAATACCCAATTAAGGCAGTGGAGAACTTTCGGAGGGAAAATTAGCAGGAGATAACTGATAACTGACATCCATCAAACATGGCACGTGGAACTAGAACAGTCTACCCCAGTGATCGAAATAAAGGGTTCAGTTCGAAATTCCAACCACCTGAAGAAGGCCGGAGCGTACAACGGTCGAAACGTTGTGACAAATATGGCGACAAAGATGAGGACAATAGTCGGACTAATGTAAATACTGTACATAATACCTCATCTCAGAAATATAGACAGTCTCCGTGCGTATTTAAGTGAAACCGAATTGATTTGGAAATCAACACTTTTCAAATTAATTCTATTTCTTTTGTCTGGAAGAGCTCCGTAAAAAAAAAATAGAAAAATAAAAAATAAAAATTCACTTCATTTCACCGAAGACAAATTAGTTCACCTTCGGTCAAAGAAAAACTAAAAATAGACGAATGTTAATGACGGCTCGATTGCGAAAAGTTCAGTTCGCTCCCGAATATTTGCCCCTGAATTTCATTGGGTTGTTGTGGAAATTGTTGTAATTTATTTCACACACCGACACGCCCACGGAAAAAAATTGCAGATTTAAATGGGACGCTCGAATTCATTCGAAGCTTAACGACTTTGTCGTCGTTCTATGTTGGGATGAGGACGCTTAAAGCTACAAGCACCGTCGATTCCTCCCACTAAATATGAATGAACAAGCGAGGAAAAGATTTCCTTTGAGATAACCTAGACCAAACCAGCATTTAAATCAAGATAGTCCACCTAATGTAGACAATTAAATTACGCACGGAAAAAGCAACCCGACTTCTTACGCGACGCTGTTTTAACCGGCTCGTTGTCAATTGGTTTCATCAGCCAGCTTACACAGGTCTTCAAAGAATGGCGGTATATTTTGTTAAGTGCTTCTAATATTAGAAAGATTTCACGACGGAGTATTTAAATACATAAATCGGTCTTAAGTATCTTCGAACAGTCCGCCATTGTCAGGAGAAAGACATTGCGACCTAGTGTCGCCAGTGCAAGGGAGATAAATATACCCTTCAAAATTTTATATATATACCTTTATACCTTTTGAAAAAAAAAGAAAGAAAGAAACCAAAAAATAATGGAAAGTTATTTAAAACGCTGCCCCTACTCACCACTTGTGGTTGACTTACGAACACTTGCATCTAAATTCACGATGGCAAAAACACAGGGGAAAATGTCGGAAAACAAGTTACGAAGGTAATGGATAAATTTTTTTTTTAAAATTGCTACAAGCATGCAAAAATCGAATAAAATAAATGGCTGAGAGATTCTTGATTTAAAAAAAAAATTGAAATAAATCTCTGGACGGAGTTAAAAATGCTATTGCAAGGGAGATAACTCTTACACGGCGAACAGTTGCTTCTATAGCAAAAAAGATTTTATGTACTATATGGCAAGAATATATTATTGAAACTGTGACATGTAAGTATAATTGAGACACACACACACACACACACACACACACACACACACACACACACACACACAACAACAACAACAATAGCAATAATAATAATAATAATAATCTCCTTGAATTTCAATACAGGAATATTTCTTCTGAAAAATTTGTTTGCGCGTCTCTTTCGACTTGGTCTTGAGAGTTCAAATCCTAAGATTGCCAAGCTCATCTTGTGAGCAGAGTTACTTTTTCTGATAAATATAACAGGACCGCGCCTGAGAGATCCCGAAATTGTAGAACTTGTGAATGAGAGGTGTGAAGATAACCATGGAAAGACAATAGAAAATCCATTTTAAGAAGGCAAGTAAAAAAATAAAACCTTAGGAAAACGGAAGCTTTTTAAACTACAAAAATGACGAGAATAGGGGGTGGTGGAAAAAAGTAATACGAAGCTAACGAATATCATTCATAAGTCAGAAAAAGAAAAATTAGCAGTTACTTCTGTGCTTGTAAAATACGTGATACCGAGTTCAAACGAAATCTATTGCGTTGTAAAACGGTTATTATTTTAAACCTTGATTTTCAGCCTAGACACGAACAAAAAAAAAAAGAATAATATCTTATATTTAAAATATGTTCGCTAATCGTCCGGTTCACTCTCCTCCCCGGTCTTTTGAACAGGAGTAGAGGTTTATCCCTTATTTACCTTTTAGGGGTGGTTTTCCTGTTCCTACTAAAGTCTACTTCAACTCTATACTTCTAATGTCTCGGCTGAAACTGAAATTTTATTTGCTATTTATTTATTTTTGTCAGTAGGGGCAGATAGATTCGCCTATCGTCCAGTTTACAGTCTTCTACGGTCTTTTGAATAGGAGTAGATGTCAATCCCTTGCTCCCTGTTTAAGATTCAGCTTCCGCTTCCTTCTAAAGTTTTCTTATTCTCTTGCACTCCCCGTAGTCCCTGGCATCTTAGCGGCATTATCGTTTTGCTTGGGGTGAATTCATTAAAAAAAAATGCCATTTGTTAGACAGATTGATACTGTTCTGAAAAGATTTTTCCTACGAACTGGAAACGCTAAACATTAACCGTAACAATTTCTAAATTGTATCCAAAGAAAGTGTGAATGAGCATCTATCGGAACCTTGAAAACAGCCTATTTTTCTTAATGCTTCAAATTCATTTCTTTTCAAGCCAAGAATATCTCATTCTGTTCACGTATTCTTTGGTATACCAAAATAAAAAAATAAAAAAAAGATATAGCCTGTGATTGAACAGAAGGCATTACTTGGATCAAAGCAAACAAATAAACCCACCACAGAAACGAAACAGTTTGACACGGTTTTCTTTCTTTCTTTTTCTTTTTTCTTTCTTTTTCTTTTTTCTTTCTTTTTCTTTTTTCTTTCTTTCTTTTTTCTTTCTTTCTTTGTTTTGTATCTGATTATCTAACAGAATCTCCGGTGGCAATTGCTGTTGTTCCCAGTAACGCCTTGTGTCTTAGTGACTTTACTGCCTTGCTTCGGGTGAACTCGATTAAAAATAAAATTACGTATGCCTGAACCGGTTCGGGAGTTTGTAAAATAATTAAATTAGATTGGACAGTGCAATGAGAACAAGCCAGTTCTTTAGATCGAATAAAGGACTCTGCTCGAAATAACGTGATGGTTACCCAGCTAGGCAAACACCAGAAGAAGGTTGGAGGGTACAACGATTAAAACGTTGCGATCGTAACAAGAAGATAAGGACATTAGTCCGGCTGTAAATTATCTTGATTGCTGGTGTTGTGTGTGTGTACAGCAAGATCTCTGATCGGGGGGTTTTGAGGGGCGTGTAACCACCTCTTAATTGCTGTTATTCCCAGGTCAACCGTGACTCGGGGTGGTAGCGCCTGTCAGGGCCCAAGCTATGGGTAAATAGCGAACCCCCCAAACACTGTGAGACTGTAAAGGTGCCTTTTTGTTGTAGGAATGCCGGTAATGCACTTTTATATAAAAAGGAATTACCAACGATATAGGCTTATGGTAGAATTACCAGCAATACATTTTACGAGCAGAATTGCCAACAATAAATTTTATAGCAAAATGACTAACAGTATATTTTATCTGTAGTTGAAGACCTAAAACTATGTTCAAAATATTTAGTTTAAGGTATTAAATGACCCATAGAGATGTCGATATACCGCTAAACAAAATCAACCAAATCTAACAGAATCATGCTTGCTTGACTGGTACTGCGAACTGTTTTTTTTTCTATATTTTTCGATGGTAAATTTTCCTAATGTTGAAAATTACTAATTCTTTCCTGTTTTTAAGGGTCGGTTTCACCATCTCGTCCTTGTTATTTGATTTATCAATATATTCATAAAAAAAACGCAATGGTGTTTATTGCTTAAATAACTGGGTTCTACTCTGTAGAAACATTTTCATTTCTGTAATGGTGGTTGAAACAGAAAAAATAAACACTAAAAAAAATAGCATTTAGGTTCCGGAAAGTGTGAGGTTGAGACATTAAATAAATTCGATTGCATTGACCTTTCATTTCCTACATCTCCTACCATTGACAACTGCTAATAGAGAGAATTCATTTGTACAAATTTCCGTCGACATCAGAAAGCTAAAATGCCTGCTTGTCAACTACTTCCATGGGCTAAGCGGATTTTAAAAGAAAGAAACAAAAAGAAGAAACAAAAAGAAATAGAAGGAAAAACAAATTCACCGAGAGAAGAGAGGAAAAAAAATAAGGAAAGACAAAAAAGAAAAGAAAGACAAATTCACCGAGTGAAGTGAGAGAGAAAAAACAAAGGCAAAAAAGAAAGAAAGACAAAAAAAAAGAAAAACTAATTCACAGAGAAAAAAGACGGAAAGGCAAAAAAAAGAAGGAAAGACAAAAAAGAAAAGAAAGAAAGACAAATCTATCGAGAGAAGAGAGAAAATAAAAAAAAGATCCACAGAACATCAACCACAAAAAAAAAAAAATTGAATCTTTTATAACTTTTAAAAGTTTGTTCAGACTGTCTGTCGATAAAGGCACCCACTCTCCGGTCGAAACATATTTAATACAATATTTACAGGGAAAATATAATTTATTGATTTAGTTTTACGGCTTGCCAAACTTTTTGCAGGTTATTTAAAGCCTGAAAATATTTTTGAATTGTAAGAAATTCTTAAGATAATTATGATTAACTGATACAAGCCCTACTAATTAACCCATAGGTGGGAGGAGAAAAGGTAGATTCGTAGTTTTTTACAGGGAAATACATAGCGTTCAGTTTATACATACAAACTTATAAATTTATACATAAAACACGTACTCTTCATTATGTTACGCAACTAAAGCATAGATCTGATATCAAATACTTGCCAGGCCATTATAGTGATTCTATAACGCGTTACAAAGGCTCCGCTATCCTGATTCAATAGTTACATAAAACACGTACTCTTCATTATATATACATGTTACGCAACTAAAGCATAGATCTGATGTCAAATACTTGCCAGGCCTTTATAGTGATTCTTTAACGCGTTACAAAGGCTCCGCTATCCTGATTCAATAGTTACATAAAATACGTACATTTCTTTATACCTAAATCTCATGCTCATATTTCTTTTATTCATTTCACCCCACTAAAAAGCTACTAAAACGTAAGGAGTTTCCGAGGGTGAGAAGATATAATAAAAATAAAACCCTATTAATGAGAGAGAACAATAAAAGAACAGGAATTCAGAAGACGGAAGATAACGATTAGGATTGCATTTCTGCTTTTAAAGATCAAAGTTGACTGGGAAAGAAGAAGCCGGAAGAGAGTTCCACAAGCGAGAAGTGCAAGAGAAGAAACTGTTAACATAGGACTTACGGTTACATCCAGCCGTTTCAACTGTAAAAAGGACGAGACCTTGCCGCCAATCTATTACTGCGCTTACATTCGTAAAGTCTAGCTATCAAAGAAGAAAGCTTATAAGAACAATTTCCATGAAAATATTTATAGAAACGGCACAGGAAAGTTATGTTACGGCGGTGAGAAAGTAACTGAAGCCGAGATGCCAGGTCAGGACTAATGATATAGCACATTATTTTTGCATTTTATCAAGAATCTCTGAATACATGACAGAAACACCAGACCAGAAGTGGCGGCAATATCCAATGTATAGACGAATTGTAGACTTATAAATACCTAAGATTCTGACGAGAATTGTATAGCTAATAGTTATATATAGAGAGAGAGAGAGAGGGAGTGAGAGAGAGACTGTAACTTGATTTAAATATTATCAGATTATAATATCTTTTTAACATGTAAATATTGTTACGTTTACCACGGCTTTTGGACATTTAAACATGTTCACGTTATAATGTCTTCTTAACATTTAAACATTGTCTATTCATAACGTCTTTTTAACATTTAATATATTCTTATGTTATAACGTCTTTTTAACATTTAAACCCTGGCCGGTAATAACGTCTTTTTAAAATTTATATATTGTCCAATTTAATTATAACGTTTTTTAATATTTAAACATTGTCACGTTATACCGGATATTTGACATTTAAACATTCTCACGGTGTCTATTCATAACGTCTTTTTAACATCTAAACATTATCACGTTATAACATCTTTTTAACATTTAAACATTGTCCAATTATAACGTCTTTTTAACATTTAAACATTGTCCAATTATAACGTCTTTTTAACATTTAAACATTGTTGCGTTATAATGTCTTTTTAACATTTAAGTATTGTCACGTGACAACGTCTTTTTAAACTTTAAACATTGTTTTTATTATAGAACAGATTTAAAATTTATTTGGTGTCATTGATTAGGGATTGTTTTTCATGTATCTTTGAATTTAGTATAAATGTGATATTTATTAATGAGAATATCTCAGCCGAACTTGTGGTGTATCTGAGAAACAAAAGGTTTTATACTATATTATTCATATAACTACGGCCTTTGACACATACGCACGTATACACATATACATGCGAACGCAAGCGCACACACACACACACACACACACACACACACACACACACACACATAAACACACAGAGGGACGAACACACATACACAAAAGAGGGAAAATCAACCTAATACCAATAATAAGAACATCCCAACTTGCGCATAAATTAATTGCGTCCATTTTAGTATAAAGATTAAAAAAAAAACTAACAAAAACGGCGGTCATTTGCTGAAACCTCCTGACGAGTGGATTGAAAAATTACAAAACGTTTCTAGAATTGGGGTGCTGAATATAAAATCAATCAGCTGAGTGACAAATTTTATTTGTATTAATCCTATATAATCATATAATGGATTAAGTCCGACAATTGTTTAATATATTTTCCGTTTATACGTAATTTATATATCCAGGCCGGTAAATGTAATTAATGGTATTTAATTAAAAACAGAGTATATATATATATATATATATATATATATATATATATATATATATATATATATATATATATATATATATATATGTTAACGTGGATAAATCAAATAACTAGATATTAGCAAACGTATATATTGTGAGCAAGCGTGTATACACAGGTAAGCTAATAAATATTTACTTAATATAAGGTGTAAGCGAAACAGTGCTCAATGTGGTTAGACTGAACTAAGACATATATATTAATAAATATATATACCTACATTCGAAGGGCAACTTAAAGTGTCGTTCTACCAACTCATCAGGCACGAATTATTACTTTTGATTTAATATATATAGAGAGAGAGTGTGTGTGAGAAAGAGTATATACATATATATAGAGAGAGTATATTTATATATATATATATACATAGAGAGAGTAGATAAAGAGAATAGAGAGAGAGAGAGTAGATAGAGGGAATAGATAGAGTGAGTAGATAGGATAGATAGATAGAGCAGGGAGATAGACGATATATATAGAGAGAGAGTATTAGAGAGAATAAACAGAGAGAGAGTAGATAGAGAGAATAGATAGATAGAGTAGAAAGATAGAGAGAATAGAAAGAGAGTAGATAGAGAGGATAGATAGATAGATAGATATATAGATAGAAAGATAAAATAGAGAGAGAGAGAATAGATAGATAGATAGATAGATAGATAGAAAGATAAAATAGAGAGAGAGAGGATAGATAGATAGATAGATAGAGACAGTAGAGAGATAGAGAGAATAGATAGAGAGAGTGAGTAGATAGAGAGAATAGATAGATAGATAGAAAGAGAGAGAGAGATATATACGCGTGCGCACGCACATGCATGTATGTATGTTACAGCGAAAGAAACCGCGGCATACTCAAAGAGACGATGAAGCGAGAACTAAGGGGGTCTATCACTGTAAATAGCTCCCAATACAGCGGCTGACAGGCATACATTTCTTTCTCTCCTCGTCGCCTCAAGTTCCCCTTCACCACGGCAAGGACTGCCTGACTATATATAAATAAATATATATATATATATATGCACACACACACAGATACCTATTGAGGAAGGAGCATTTAACTAAAGCAGTGGTTTCCAAACTTTTTCTTGTTGCCGCCCCTTTGACTCTCAAGCCACACCCCTAGTGCCCTCCTCTCATACTCATATGAAAACACTTTTTACTTAGTATTAGGTATACTGCAAATACAAAATAACTAATATATAATATAGTAGCAGGCGAATTCCTGTATTCCTCCACCTACAAACCAAGAGCTTTGGCCTTTACAGATGTCAGATGTCTGAGCTGACTGACATGTGGCGCGCCCTCGTTCAGGTAACGCCACCAAGATATAAACAAACATTCCGACATTGGACAATGAAAAAAAAAACTGTAGTTAGTCTATAACTTTTATGCAAATTTTATTTTGTGTAAAACATATGGGTTCCTTAAGTGTGACTTAAGGAAAAAGGAACAAAATTATTAGTTAGTACTAAAATACTACTTTTCTGCTTGTTACCAACGCTTTTTCTTTTTCTAATTCTACGCTCATACCCCACCCACCTTTTTCTTTACCGCCTCTTGGATATTTACACCGCCTCCAAGAATCAGTACCGGTCACTTTGGGAATCCCAGGACTAAATTAACTTGCATTACTCATTAACGCACTTGCAAATATAGAGACAAGTGAACGCTGTTTCAAACAGCTTCGCCAAACGTATTTGAAACTGTACATTCTATAATATTTAAAGAATAACAAACAAACGGCTGTTCTTTCTCACACACAAAAAAAACCCTTTCGCCATGATCCCAAATCGGATAAGGACTTCTGTTTGTGTGTCGCCGGCGCCGAGCAACCTGCTGAAACGCGATGAGGTGTGCATGGATCTAACGACAGCGAAACGCTACAAAGAAGGCCTGGAATTCGGGGCCAAATTCGTGCCCGTCCTTTACCGCGGTTCTATGATATGTTACAACGGATGCGGCCGGCGCCGTTACCTCAGTTCGGTCCGCTGCGAGCCGCGCGTGACGCCGACCTCGTACCACGAGAGTATTGTCGTCTACCCGGAGAGCCGCTCGACGACCTTTATCTCCAGTGTCGACTACCGCATTGACGCGTGCCGGCGTTGGTTCAAGACCACTGTCGAATTTAAGGCGAAGACATACACCACCACGAAAATCCAGTCAACCCCAACGGCTAATAAGCCGGTCAACAGAAACAGAACAATGTAAATATAAAATTCATATAATGAAAATTATGTGTATATTTCAGGCGTTTTCATTTAAATCATAAGCAAACATTACCTTTTTTTTAACAGATATATGCACAAAATACGTTTCGGAGCCAAAGATGCAAATTATTATGTTTTCTTTCAAACAAACAAACATCACTTTTTCATGACTTTCCGTGGCTAAGGCACAACGCAGTCAGAGGTTTTCTCTGAAACATACGTTAACATCACCCTTTAACGGATTTATGCAAAATACGTTTCGAATTCGGTGACACGATGTATTCAGACGTTTTCTTTCAAACAATTAAATATCGCTTTTTTATCGGATATATACAAAATACATTTCTTTTCATCGGATATACACAAAATACAATTTGGATGGGTCTTCAGACGTTTTCTTTCAAACAAATAAATACCACTTTTTTATAGGATATGCACAAAAAGGGTGAGACACAAACATCACTTTGAAACAAACATCACTTTTTTATCGGATATACAAAAAATACATTTTTGATAGGACACAAATTATTCAGACGTTTTCTTTCAAACAAGCAAACATCACTTTGTAAAGGATATACACGGTACGTTTCAGAGACTAATACACAATGTGACAATATATTCAGACGTTTTCTTTTGAAACATGGCACCATAGTTTTTTGTTTTTATGGACATGCACCAAATGCGTTTTGGAGGCTAAGACAAAGTATTCAAACATTTTTTTCAACTTTAAGGAACGATAATTTTTCATTTTGATTTAAAAAAAAATGTGTTTCGGATGTTAATACAAAAATATTGTTACGTTTTCTTTCAAATCTTAAAGAACTATTGTTTCTTTTTTCTCAAAATGTGTTTCGGAATCTACGCCACAAGATATTCAGACGTTTTAAACACCAAGGAGAAATGTCCTTTTAACGGATATACTCAAAATGCGTTTGGAGACAGACACAGAAAGTATTTATGTTTATTTTAGATATTTATTTGCTTTTGTCTTGGGGGTTTTTTTTTGTTGTTTTTTTTTAACCTTAAGGAATCATGTTTTTTCATGAATATAATAAAAATATTTTGGAGTTTAACACACAAATTATTCTGTGAGTTTCTTTCAAACCTTAAGAGACCATCAGTTTTTAATGAATAAATTTAAAATGCCTTTCGGAGTGTATGACAAAATATTTTTTATTACAAAAAA
Organism: Acanthosepion esculentum; assembly: GCA_964036315.1. NCBI lineage: Eukaryota > Metazoa > Mollusca > Cephalopoda > Sepiida > Sepiidae > Acanthosepion > Acanthosepion esculentum. The sequence continues at coordinate 47,436,204 of OZ038479.1, forward strand.
AAAGGTTATTTTTAGTGGGTTACACGTATTTGAGTTATTATACCTGTTTTTTTATTATTTTACTTAAACAGCGAAATTAATAACATCGACTTTCACTGTTTAAAAAACATTAGGGAAACAACGTTAGCAACTCAAATACTAAGAATAAAGCTTACAGAAATAGGAAATAATGTCGAATGAAAGCATACAATAAAAAAATACAATATGCAGATTTTTTTTTTTTAACCCTTTCAACTTTTAGAGCGACGCATTGCGCCTTCTCGGACTGACGTTATCAGCTAACATTAAGCGGGGGAATATATTGAATCAATTGCTAAACATGCAGCTAAGAAAATTGGATTAGTATGTCGGGCTAGACAGTTTTTCTCACCGGAATCTATCTTACATATTTATAAGTCTACTATTCGTCCATTCTTTGAATATTGCTGCTACATCTGGTCTGGTGCTCCTGCTATACATTTAGAGGCTCTTGATAAAATCCAAAGAAGAATATGCAGTGTTATTGGTCCTGGCGTGGCATCTTGGATTCACTCACTTTCCCACCGCCTTAAAGTAGCTTCCCTTGCCTTTTCTATAAATACTTTCATAACTGTTCTGATGAACTTCCTGCGATGGTACCTAGACTTTATAAATTTAAACGCAGTACTAGATTGGTGGCAAGGACTCAGCATTTTACAATTGAAATAGCTAGATGTAACCGTAAGTTCTATGTTAACAGTTTCTTCTGTCACACCTCTCGCTTGTGTAACTCTCTTCGGGTTTCTTGCTTCCCAGTCAACTTTGATCTTCAAAAATTTAAATGCAATATCAATTGTGATGTTCCGTTTTCTTAATTCTTGTTCTTTTATTGTCTTCTCTCCTTAATAGTATATTTTTTTCTCATATTCTCTAATACTCGGTAGCCCCTTGCATCTTTCTGCCTTGCTTGAGAAGTAATGATTAAAAAAAAAAAAAGAAAAGACAAAAATAACAAACTTAGAAACACTCTGTTTTCAAAAGATATACTTAAAATGCGTTTCAGAGTCTAAGACTCAAAGAGTTGTTGTTTTTTTTTTAGACTTTAAAAAGCCGTCGGTTTTGGAAGGATATATTAAAGATCGATATTGTGACGACGTCGTGCCGAGGAGCTTAAGCGCCTTAGCTTTAACCGGTGTTCGGCTTTATGAAGGTAGGTCTTTGATCATAGACTGGTGAGAACGTGACAATTTGGCCTTCAATAACAGCAAGTTAATTAAAGGAGAGAACATCTACGAAAAAAAGAAGAAGGAATAAACGCCTCGTGAAAGGATTGGTGATGGTCTGCTTAACTGTGTCGCTACTTTCATCAGTTTGATTCAAATTTGATATGCAGGTCGAAGTGGCTCAAGTTTTGTTTTGAACATTCCGACTCCCTTGTCACATATGCAAGTCTGAGAAATTAGGCCCATACACCTGACTATACACCACATTTCTGCTATGAGTCTCTTCAAACAGTGTGGCTGATCCTAAACAAACCTTTATTACTAAATGATATGTGACTGGAATTTCGCAATTCAGTCTGTATCACATTAATAGTGAGCTGTTGGACCTTCGTTCGTCGTTGAATTTGAATATTCACTGTCCTAATATCGTCCCCCCCGGGTATGACGATAAACTACATCCGCGTCATGGGTAAGACGATAAACTACATCCAACAGCAGGGCCTCTGGTCAGGAGATCTCCAGGAGCGGAGCGTGGAACCACCTCTTAATTGCTGGTGTTCCCAGGTCCACGCTAACCTAGGGTGGTAGCACCTGTTAGGGTCCCAGCTATGGGCTAGCAGTTAACACCGCCCAAACTGGGACCAAAACACTATGTAAGTGTAAAAATAGGTTTTAATATCAGAAATACTTTGTAAACAAAATTTATTACCAGCAATACATTTTTGAAAAAAAAAAAAAAAAGATATTACCAACTATACATTTTTGAAGGGAAAATATTACCAGCAATAAAGATTGTCGGCATTAAATAACCCATTGAGGTTGATATGTCGTAAAACAAAACAAACTGTCGTAATATGTGAATATTTATTACTGTTAAGATAGAGGAGCAGATCATTTATTTATGAGAAAAATAAACTGCTAAAAAACAATTTATTTAAAAAAAAAGAATAGATGATAAAAAGAATTAAATTAGAAAATCAAAATGTATATATATATATACACGTATATATACATTCATATATATATATATACATTCATATAGATATACATATATATATATGCATTCATATATACATATATATATACATTCAAATGTACATATATATATTCATATAGATATACACATATACATATACATATACATTCATATATACATATATATATATTTTAGAATTGGACATAGTCCGACAATTTATTTAAAGACATTTAAAGAACGTTAAACATAATATAAATGTCTTTATATACATATATATATATACATTCATATATATATATATACAGGGTGACCCAAAAAACGGGAACTTTTTAACAATCCAATAAAACCAAGAAAAAGATTTAATTCATAGTAATTGAAACCTTAAAACATGCCATTTAAGAAACAATGATGGAATTTTCATTTTTTAAAAATTACATCCTGTAGATGGCGTCCTCCTGTACGAATGCATTCTTGAAATCTGCTGTTAAGATTCCTCATTGACTGCTGCAACATCTCAGCTGGGATACTGTGAATTTCATTCTCGTTACTAAAATGGCGAAATGTTTACTTGCTCAAGGTCACTGTCTCGCAGTGTTGCCACTTGCACATGTCTGGCAATACGCACTTCAAAAATTCCCGTTTTTTGGGGGTCACCCTGTATATAATGAAATGGACTAAGTCCGACAATTATTTTAATATATTTTTTGTTGATGCGTTATTTTTATAGATACAAATATTTAAGTAAATGCTCTGTTTATAATAAACAGTATAACCAATATTTACCGGCCTGAATGTCCAAGACATTTCATAGAAAATATGTGTCCTCGGACAGGAATCGAACATGACGTGGTATTCCTCTGTAGCTAAATGGTAGAGCACGTCAAAGATATATGACAGTTCCGTGTAGGATACAGGTTCGATTCCTGCCGGAGGACACATATATTCTTTCAGACTTCTCTGATATCCAGGCTTGTTGTTAATACTGTTCATTATAAACAAAGTATGTATTTAAACATCTGTAAAAATGACGTGTATGTGTATATATATATATATATATATATATATATATATATATATATATATATATATATATATATATATATATATATATATATATATTCAGTTCAAACGTTATTTTTATAGATATTAATAATTTAAGTATATGCTCTGATTTTTTTTTGGGGGGGGGAATTAAACAGTATTAATTACATTTACCGGCCTGAATGCCAGAGAAAATTTCGTATAAAATATTTGCTTCTCCGGCAGGAATCGAACCTGTAACCCTTAATGAGAACCATCACTTGATCTGATGTGCTCTTAACCATTCAACCACAAAGAAATTCGGACTTTGCTAATCAAACGCTTCTTTGTGGATAAATGGTTAATAGCACACCAGATCAAGTGATGGTTCTCATTAAGCGTTACAGGTTCGATTCCTGTCGGAGAAGCAAATATTTTATACGAAATTTTCTCTGGCATTCAGGCCGGTAAATGTCATTAATAGTGTGAAAGTTAATTTAAAAACAACAACAAAAACAGAACATTTACTTAAAGAAATTATATCTATAAAAGTAACGTATAAACGGAAAATATATTAAAATAATTGTCGGAATATTTTCCGTCTATACGTTATTATATGGAAAGAAACCAAATGCTTCCGTTTTCATTGAGTGCAAGTCTGAACTGCCCAGCCCTGGGATTGAACTCACAATTACTATGCCACCAAATTCACAAACCAACGCTTTTATCCAGAATAAGCCGAATGTAAATGTTGTTGTTAAAAAAACACACGCACACACGCACAGAGAGAGAGAGAGAGAGAGAGAGAGAGAGAGAGAGAGAGAGAGAGAGAGAGAGGGGGGGGAAGGATAGCGGCTCGGATTGATTGAGGAATCGGAAAGCCGAGTTCGAATTCCAGTCGAATCTACTATATTCACTTACGTGCTCATACCCGGAGAAAAGGTATTAATCCTCTTCTTCCCCCTCCAGCTATGCGTAAATAGCAGGACAGACTGGGTTCTATAGAATAGCAACTGGTCTAGGAGAAGGACAACTCTGAATTCAAAACATGCTGGGGGGTTGTTTGGTGACCTTGTGGCACGAAGTGCACCAGGTCTCTGTATTCGGCCCTTCAAAAAGTGTGGTTGGTTCTGCACAAAGCCTTCAACACTATAGTCAAATCATATGTGCTGGTGTCTGGGCTGACGGTTCCTAGGAACCTGAGTTGCTTAACCCTCAAACGTCGAATACGACGGGAGAGTCCACAATGTATAAATTTAATTCCATGAAGATTGCGTTTACAACAAAGACTGTCGCCGTTGTGTTTAAAGCAGACTGTCGCCGTTGACCTCAGTGTTCACTCCAAGGGTATTAGCACGTAAGTGAATGTAATGGATAAAAGCCCTATCCACTGTATGTGACTATATATATATATATATATATATATATATATATATATATATATATATATATATATGTGTGTGTGTGTGTGTGTGTGTGTGTGTGTACATATATATATATATATATATATATATATATATATTGGACACAGTGGTCAACGGCGACAGTCGGCTTTATGCGTAAACGCAATCTTCAGGGAATAGAATTCATACATTGGCCAAACATTCACCACACTCTCTTGTAGATTAAATTGTCACTCGTCAAAATTTAGTTTAATCCGTGTACATATTAGTAATCTGTTGTAATTTACGGCAAGAGTGTGTTGAGATTGGGGAAAACATCTAAACGATTGCTCTCCCAACAACTACAAGTATAATAGGCAGCGTGGGGGAAGAGACTGGAGGTTAACAATATCACACTGCCTCGGAAACCACAGCAACTTTAGGAACAAAATGCCCACGGGACCGACTTCACAAGACTCCGAGTTTTGCTGACTGCTGGTTTTCCCGTTGCTTTTATTGGTATGAGGCATCTTACAAGGACAAAATCTTGACCAGTTGCAGAGAGGACCGTATCTAGACATGCTAACGGACAAAACTCAGACGTAACTGGTGTTGTCAGCATGCGACCCGGGGCCTCTTTCGCGCCCTTACTGACGCGCGTTCGCCACTTAATCATATCGCAAGCAACAAAAATATAACTAATGACACGAGAGAAAAAAAGAATAACTAATACATGTATACATGGTTTTCAGAAACACAAACAATATTGCAGCAAAAGTGTATGAATACTCACGCCACAAGAGATAAAAACCAATATAAATATTATTACATTTCTCATATATATATATATATATATATATATATATATATATATATATATATATATATATATATATAAAAGGCTCAAACACTAATATTCCATGGTTATAATTTATTAGATTGGAATCGTAATCACGATCCAAACTGATGAATTGGATCGTGATTACGATTCCAATGTAATAAATTATAACCATGGAATATTAGTGTTTGAGCCTTTTATATTATATTCTTACTCTGTCCTGGACATTGAGTTCTACCTGGATTCTATCCTCTTGGGAATTTATATATATATATATATATATATATAGAGAGAGAGAGAGAGAGAGAGACAGACAGACAGAGACAGGCAGACAGAGAGAGACCACTAATATTTATATATACCAGTCAGTTATGTTCCATGCGTGATATATACCCAGACGATCATGTATCTTTCGATGCATTGACGAGAGAGATTTTTTTCCAGCAGTAAGTTGTCATTTCTTTCTGCAGTAGAAAGTTGTTGCCATCTAAGTCTAGACAACTTGGTCTGTCCTGCTATTTACCCATAGCTGGGGGAGAAGAAGCGGATTCATGCCTTTCCCAAGGATATTAGCACGTAAGTGAATGTATAGTCAGTCAGTTATGTGTCATGCGTGATGCACGCTGAACCGATCATGTATCTTTTGCTACATGACTGACGAGGCAGATTTTTTCCCACAATAGGTTGTGATTTCTTTCTGCGGTAGACCAATTCGTATAGAACACAGTCTGTTCTGTTGTTTACCCATAGCTGGTGGGGGAGAAGAAGAGGTTTCATACCTTTCCCAAGGGTATTAGCACGTAAGTAAATGTAATGGATTTTCTGGAATTCGAACTCGGCTCTCCGATTCCTCTATCCATTACTCCACCGTGTAGATTGAATGCCTAAATGTACAAAAAATAATTGACTACCAATAGTTATGAAAAAAATTGTGCTAAACAAATAAGGTAATTGGTGAAAAACTAAGACACTTTATGAAATGTTTAAAAACTTTTGTAATATATCATCTCTTTGTGGTATTGATAGCGATAGATATCTCATTTTCTTTTTCTCACGGTTAACCATAAGAAGGGCATATGCAGTTCTTTTTGACATTTTTACTCTATAAAGTCACAAAAATTACCAAAGGAAAAAAAAATCAGTGAACAGCACACTCACGTCTACCCAATATGAGCAGAACTGATGCTTGGTAGACTCACGTCATTCAGCCAGGCTGGGGGGTTCGAAGTCGGGCCGATTATGACACCTGTTGCCACTTCATGCCAAAGTAGCGAGGGTCAAGTAGGTAAGCTTTTTGCGCGCCAAATTCCACACTAAACATATTCGGTTTTTAAAGGTTCGGATATGTGATTGTCAAGCTGTATCAAAAATACAATATAGCAAACACTGCAAGGAATGCCTCAAAATACTATAAGCTATTATTTATACAAATGAAACAACACATTATTTACATTATTCGGACACTATTGTCCTCATCTTTGTCGCCCGGTTAAGGCAGTGGAGAACGTTCAGAGGGAAAAATTAACAGGAGATAACTGATAACTGACATCCATTAAACATGGCACGTGGAACTAGAACAGTCTACTCCAGTGAGCGAAATAAAGGGTTCATTTCGACATTCCAACCACCTGAAGAAGGCCGGAAACGTTGTAATAAATATGGCGACAAAGATGAGGACAATAGTCCGAATAATGTAAATAATGTACATACTACCTCATCTAAGAAATATAGACAGATATAGAAACAACACGTATTAAACGAAATATCTTTCACCTTTCATGGGAAACGGTATTTTAGCGTGTGTATAAAATAATAAAATATTTGATACATTCTTTTTCTGGTGAAGTCAAGGTCTGTGAAACCATTGTATGATATTACTTTGGTGATACACACATATTTGAATTAATCTGAATTCTAGCATTAAAGGAGGAAAAAAATAAAAAGGTCAGGGTATAGCCAACAAAATCTTGTCTACCATATTGACAACACTCGGTTCTGAAAATGACCAAGGACAAAATCCTAAACTGAATCTGAGAGCAGAGTTTGAATTCCAGTCAATTTCCAGATTCACTTAGGCGCAAATACACTTGAGAAAGACCTGAATCCATCTTTTCACTCCCCAACTATGGGTAAATAGCAAGACAGACTCTGTCCCATAGCCATGGTGGGAAATCAGTCTGGGAGAAGGACAACTCTGAATTCAAAGCGTATCTAGCCCTGACGAAGCACATTTTGCCTGAATTTAATCATAGTGAAGTTCACAATGACTATGATATCGATTGCAGTCAGTCGTATCTACTTTCGATTTCATACTGACCACACTCTTGTTGGTTAAAGTATCAGAACAATTCTACCACTCCGTCCCTTCAGCCCCTCAACCTCCGGCGTCTTCCTCTTTGGGTTGAGGCGCCCACTCGGTCTGAACCGAACTCAGGGGTAGCTGGTCGCACGCTCCCTGAGCACCCATAGATTATTTCGACCGGTCAACTGGTCAAGTCCCGCTCGCTGCCCACGCTGTGCTAGTTTTTAGATCCAGTAAGCGGGGTGTTGTCCATACGTCCACGATCGATTGGGGATGTAGGCACGGCTGTGAGGGTGGGCGGCAGGAAAATTAGAATGTGGCGAAAAAAGGAAATAATATCTGCAGAAGCCGAACAACAATGGGTAAAATATTGATGTCTTTTATATAAGGAAACAACAACAGTAGAAAAGATTACAGAAAGGATAGAAAAGCAATTAACATAAGAAAAGAGGACTACTCCTCTACCAATTTTCCAACAGAGAGAGGTGTGTGTGTGATTAACCCGTTCCAAATCGACTTGGGAAGATATGTGGCTCGTAATTCCAGCCCTACGTGGAAGTGTAGCTTTTCAGTTTGCTGTCGTAAATGACAAACGTTAGTTTCAGCGGCTTTTCAATGCGACTGCTAAAACGACGATGATATTTCTTGAAGTCCTTATCTCTGACTCGTCACTGGACCGACTCACTGCGACGGCAGTCTCTCTACTCTCTCGACGACAGTCTCTTTCGTCTCTTCGAGAATTCTCTCCCGACTCTCTCGACGACTGTCTCTTTCGTCTGGCCTCTTCTGTCTGTCTTTCTTGTCGGCCTTACCCGTCAGCCTTTCTCATCAGCCTTTCTCGTCGGCCTTGTCGCACCGCAACCCGTAACGGTCGCCTGAGGGTGCCCATGCACGTGACGGCATGCTGCAACGACGATGTGCCGACCAATCGCAGTCTCTCCCGCCTCTTCGAGAATTCTCTTCCGTCTCTTCGAGAATTCTCCCCCTTCGAGAATTCTCTCCCGACTCTGCTTCACCGACTGCCTTATTAGCAAAATCTCGAGTTAATATAGCAACCGAAGGTTATAAGCCAGGTTGTTAACGCGCTTAACATGAGTGTCGCCATAATCACGTATATTTGCAAAGCTTCTGTTGCTTACTCAGATCTATTTCAAATCTCTTAGTGGATAAAGTTAATTTGTTCATTTCAATTGTCTTTTCGATGACCAAATTCAGCGGATACAACTTATGTTTAGATTAGATTTCGCTAGCGGTAAACATACACTGACCTTACCTCCCCGGTCCAATTTACTTCAATATGTTTTTATCAAAAATATTGTTTTCGCCTATTTCTTTTTTAATGACCCAAATTAAACATCGCCTCCTGCCCTTTGCATTTGTTTATAAAAAAGTCTTCGCCAACCCGATTTGAAATTCACTCTTTATCCATTAGCTGTCTTAGGTTTCATATATCATTGTTCTAGATTCTTTCGTATTAATAGCGCTGACACAGTTTGTAACTTCACGGAAGATCGTGTTTTCCATTTTCAATCAATAAACATTATATTTGCATGTGTGCGTTCATGTGGGTGTGTGCGTCAACCTCTCTCTGTTACAACAACCAAAATACAAACTATTAACCTAAGAAAAATATTAGTAGATAATACCAAATTACTACATAGCACTCACTGCAAGAAAAGGCTCAAAATACTAGAAGTTATTATATATAAAAAAAATTAATATGCGCATAAAATACTACTACTAATAATAATAATTCGAAATACCCATGAAAATGGTTTTCCTATTTGAATGTTTTTAATTCTTAAGTTAATGATTGAATAAGCTACTTGCGAGAATATAAATAATACCTGTGGAATTTTCCCAGCTGCCTCGTTAAATATTTAAGCTTTAAAAAAATAAAATAAAAATATTGCAGTAACAATCATACGGTTATTATTTAAAGAAGTAAGAGGGTACAAATAAAAAGATTAAAAACTGACAAGGTCTGCTATTTCACTGAAGCAGACGTTACAAATATGGGGGGCGTTATCGACTCCTCTTTGTGTGTTTCTTTCTTTCATTATTTTCCTTAAACCCAAACAGAGTCTCTGATATAATGTTTCTTCAGTTTATCCTCGCACTCAAACAGGAATGACCTATTGTTTATCTGGAGTAATGACAGAGCGTAACGTGCATGATAAGGAACTAAAGAACAATAACATTAATAATAATAATAATAAATGACATGTACAAATTTTTGTGGGATGTCATGATGCTGTGTGACCATGAAATCAGTCAGTTATGTGCCATGCGTGATACACGCTGAGGCGATCATGTATCTTTCGATACATGACTGATGAGGCAGATTTTTTCCCGCATTAGGTTGCTATTTCTTTCTGCAGTAGACCAGTTGCCATCCAAGGCTAGAAAACCCGGTCCGTCCTGCTATTCACCTATAGCTGGGGGGAGAATAAGAGGAGTCATACCTTCCCCAAGGGTATTAGCACGAAAGTGAAGGTAATGGATTCGAGTGGAATTCGAACTCGGCTCTCCGATTCCTCAATCTGAGCCGCTATCCATTACTGCACCATGGAGTATTGCACAGAAAACCAGGCATTGTGATGAGTTTTTTTTTAATCATTTCACCCCAAGTAAGGTAATAAAGCCACTAAGGCTCAAGGTGGGGGGAGGGGTGAAAGAGAATGGGAAAGATTTCGGAGAAGGAACCAGAAACCCAATTCTGGACAAGAAACACGCGAACAAAAAAAACAAAAAAAAACGGGGAATGAGTGAGACAGACGATAGGTGAACCTATCTATTGAAATAAATAAAAGATGAAATTAGAAAAAAAAATTAAGTAATATATTAAAAAAAATAATTAGTAAATAAAATTTCGGAGTTTAGGCAGAGACGTCAGAAGCGTAAAGCACGTGTGATTTCAGGTGCATGCTTTCAGGTAGGGTCAGTTAATTATGTAACCCCCTTTCCTTAATGAATTTTAACTACTTATTTAGATTCTAACATAGTTTAATGAAAAAGCGAAGGATAACTAAACTAAGATTCTGGCAATTTATTTACTTTTTGTCCAAATTTAAAGATAAAGAAGAAAGAACATGCATCAGAGATATTGCATCTCCCGGAGACGAAAAAGGAGGAGAAAACTATGATAGTTTAAAATTTTAACATTTATAAACTTTAGTCAACGAAGAGAGTGGAAGTCATCTCCATTGTTATTAGCGTCCTGGGTATCATAAGTACTGAACTTCCGAAGTGGCTGGAGAATATTGGGGTCAGTGACAAGATTGAACACTTACAGAAGATGGCACTCATTGGGACCGCATGTATTCTTGGGAAAGTTCTTGGATCATGACAGAAAATGTTTAACCACAGTCCACTAGCTGTTGACAGCTTGTACTTTGGTTCCATTTCCAGCAAAACTTGCAGTATTTACAGATATCATTATTATTATTATTATCATCATCATCATCATTCTTCTTCTTCTTCTTCTTCTTCTTCTTCTTCTTCTTCTTCTTCTTCTTCTTCTTCTTCTTCTTCTTCTTCTTCTTCTTCTTCAATAATAATAATAATAATAATAATACGGCACAGAGAACAAGACAATATGAAAAGCGTTGTAGGTTCTATTGACAAAATAAAATATTCCAAACGGACCTCAAGAAGTTTAACAAGGAATTTGGAAAAGCAGTTACTAAAGGGTGTTCCAATTACTTGAACCGATTTTTAATATGAATTAAGTTTAAGCGTCTAATGTTTTTTTTCCTCCTTTTTCTTTCAGATTTTACAACTTAAGTCATCGGCAATTTCAACCCTGAAATGATTAATAATCAAACAACGTGTTAAAGTTACCGAAGCCTATTACGAAAATGAACGTTCAAATTTTAAAATATACGGCCTAATGATTCCGCTAGCAAAAAATGCAGATCAAACAGTGACCTTTTGTGGATGCAGTGGTTTTTCAACAATCTTCCTTGGATTTTCATCAGCTTCAAATGCGACAATTCTGCTTATTAACGAATCCACCAAGATGAAAATGGGCTTCATTACTAAAGAGGATTTTTTGCGAAAAATCTTCATCGGCTTGTCTTTACTCATGCACCCAATTGACGAATATAAGACACTCCAAATTATCAGCAGTCTTCGGTTCTTGTGTCAATTGAATTTTGTAAGCGTGTAGAGACAAATCTCTTGTCAAAATTCGATGTAACATTGTTATGGAGAGGTTCAATTCTTACGATGACGAATAGAGTTGTCTGGATTTCCGGCCACATTCCCCGTGCACTACAGCAACGTTTTCAGCTGAACGGCGTAAACGAGCAAGCAATGGTGTTTTCACATCTGTCACCGACCCAGTTTGTTTGAATTTACGAACAATTTTTCCAATTGCACTCTTGAAACTTTAACACGTTGCTTGATTGTTAATCTTTCCATGGTTGAAATTGCCAAAGACTTAAGCTGTTAAATCTGAAAGAAAAAGAAAAAATCATTAGACGCTTAAACTTAATTCACATTTAAAATCGGTTCAAGTTATTGGAACGCCCTTTATTTAATTCGTTCGATGCTATATTGGACAGATATCAATCAGAAGTAAATTTCATTGTAAGACTTAAGGCGTTAAATCTGAAAGAAAAAGAAAAAATCATTAGACGTTTAAACTTAATTCACATTTAAAATCGGTTCAAGTTATTGGAACGCCCTTTATTTAATTCGTTCGATGCTATATTAGACAGATATCAATCAGAAGTAAATTTCATTGTAAGACTTAAGGCGTTAAATCTGAAAGAAAAAGAAAAAATCATTAGACGCTTAAACTTAATTCACATTTAAAATCGGTTCAAGTTATTGGAACGCCCTTTATTTAATTCGTTCGATGCTATATTGGACAGATATCAATCAGAAGTAAATTTCATTGTAAGACTTAAGGCGTTAAATCTGAAAGAAAAAGAAAAAATCATTAGACGTTTAAACTTAATTCACATTTAAAATCGGTCCATATAAGTCAAAAAGTCGCTATCTATTGAAGAAATGCAAAAATATTGGGAGAATATTTGGAGCAACCCAAAGGAATATAATCCCAATGCAGCGTGGATCAAACAAGAACAAGAAAGAATGAAGGATAAACCTGTTCAAAAATGGAAAAATATAACCAAGAATATTAGACAAGCTCTAACAAAATCCCCCAAAATGGAAATCCCCAGAAAATAAGGTACCCTGTCATCAATTCATAAAACTCTTGCGTAAATTTTCAGTCAGTTATGTGCCATGCGTGATACACTGACGAGGCAGATTTTCTCCCGCATTTCTTTCTGCGGTAGACCAGTTGCCATCCAAGACTATAGAAACCGGTCTGTCTTGCTATTTAACCATAGCTGGGGGGTGGGGTGGAGAGGATTCATACCTTTCCCAAAGGTATTAGCACGTAAGTGAATGTAATGGGTTCGACTTGATTTCGAACTTGGCTCTCCGACTGCCTCAGTCCGAGCCACTATCCATTACGCCACCGTGCTTTTCTTTATCAATCCTAATTAATAACCCCCAATAAAATCCCAGAATGGATCACTGAATGTATTACATAGCTGTACGAACTGTACTTACACTTTTCTCGGTGAAAAACAGCATTCTTCCCCAGGAACAGAAGGGATATAGAAGCGGTTCATATGTTTTTTCGTTTTTTTTTAAGCGTATCACCCCAAGCAAGGCTGGAGGCCACTATCCCGCAAGGGGTTATAGAAGGGTTGGAGGAAGAGCAGATAGGAGTGGTAAAGGAGAGGATGTGGAGAAAGAGAAAGACAGTGGATCGATCAAGGCAAGGGGGTTACAGAAGATTTGGAGCGAGAGCAGATAGAAATGAAAGGTGAAAGGATGTGGAGAAGGCAAGTGGATAGATCAAGGCAACTGGAGATGTCGATTGACGCTACACTTAAACCGTTGGAGATTGTATTTGTCAGGGAAACAGTAACAGGGAATGGGAGTTCCACAGGCGAGATGTGCGAGACATGAAGCTATTGGAGTAGAAGGGACGTCTACATCTAACAGTTTCAACGGTGAAGGGGTGGGAACGGGATGCCAGCCTCGTAGGACGTTTAAATTCATGAGGCCTAGGGACAAGCGAAAGTAGCTCCTCGGAGCGGTTGCAAAGATCAACTAATAGATAAAATGATTCTGAAAAATTGCAGGAAAAAAAAAGGTGGAAATCTCAGCACATCGTGGATAGCTTACCGTAAAGCCTATCGTAGTGTGCCACACCCTTGTGTCCTTAAGATTTTGGAAATGTTTCCAAAGTTTGCTCGGTGATAGTAAATTTCCTTAAGTGTAGCATCGATCTGTGGAAAACCAGTTGCATAATACATTTTAGATGCCTTCAATGGTGGTCTTCAGCGATGCATTTTTCCTCATCGTCGATTTCGGTTTTTGCATCATATCTGCTCCAACAGCAGCCCCTTGCGCGATTTAAGACGATCCAGGCCGCCTCCTTGAAAGCACCGTGCTACTCACCGCGACATTGAATAAAAAAAAAATAAAAAAAACACACACATTCTAACCTTGATCGGATTTCGACAGTTCTCATTGGCATATGTCAGTCAACGACAGCCAATGAAAAACAAGGCTTTTCACGCTCCTATATAGTGTTGTCTTTTTACTTCATCCGGTTTAGCTTATTAGCGCATTATACAAAATTCGCATCAAAGTTATTGCCACTTCCATTCGTTCCATCATCCGACGAGGAATCTTTCAAGGGGACTACCTGTCGCCCCTTCTGTCTGTCCTTAATCCACCTTTTGCATGAACTGAACAATAATAACTATGGGTATAAATTGAAAAAAAAAGAAGTATTTAATCACGTGCTCTCCAGGGATGATCTCAAACTTTTTGCCATAGACGACAATGAGCTGAAGTGTATCGTCAATACATTAAAATGTTTCAGTGATGACATCGCTATGGATTTCGGATTAGATAAATGTGCAAAAGTAACATTCAAGAAAGAGAGAATTACTGAAAGACACACACAATAGATCGAGATGTTGTCACAAATATTAGGGAACTGGATGGGGGAAAAGGCTAAAAATACCTGGAAGTCTGCGAATAGTGTATACCAAATGCAGGAGAAAGTAAGAAACGAATATTACAGATGTTTGCGTCTGCTGTAAAAATACAGAGTTGAATTCCCAAAACAGAATATCAGCCATAAACGCCTTCGCTGTCCCCGTGCTACAATACAGTTTCAACACCCTTAATTGAACTATAGCTGACATTAAACGAATGGATGCCAAGACGAGAAAGCTTCATTGTCAGACTTGAAGGGTATCCTCAATACTTGTTGTAACATACCTACGGACGATAATGGATATGCACCCATTCCCATATATACAGTAGTAAATACTGTATGTTAGTCTGCAGTTGGAGATATGTCTCCAGCTGTGCCGGTCAAACTCTCTGCTTCCGGGCAGGGAGGATCCCCAGACGAGGCTATGTCGAAGGGCAGAGTCTCGTCTCAGGAAACAGCTACCCGACACCGTTTTATATGGGGTCTGGGGGAATTTTTGGCCGATCCCACGGGCTCGAGTTGCCTCACATTAAATTAGGCCTTGTGCCACATCTGACCGCATGGGGCGGTTGGTAGATATCCTGCAGTTGGAGATTCATTGTGGAATTCGCTTGACTCACTTCTAGAAGTTGAATACTACTTCTACGCGCCGCTGTCGAATCTTATGTGTTGTTCGTGTTCCAAGTATTATCGTTCATTACCAACCTTCGTGTGATTATTCTATTCAGTAACCTTACCTAGGTTACACCACACTGTAAAATGTTTCAGTGACTCATCGGTATGGATTTCGGATTAGATAAATGTGCAAAATAACATTCAAGAAAGTTAGAATTACAGAAACACACTCAACAGATCTAGATTTTGTCACACAGGTTGAGGAACTGGAAGAAGGGGAAACTTATAAATACCTAGGACTCGGCGAAGGAGATGGAATACAGCATACCCAAATGAAAGAGAAAGTAAGAAAAAGGGTTAAAAGCTGAAACCGAAGGTTTTATTCTTGTTGCACAGGACCAAAGTTTTGCTCACTAGAAATTACCAAGAACACATACTGAAAAATTGTGTTGATCCCAAATGCAGATTCTGTGATAAATATCCAGCAAAAATTGACCATCTTGCATCAGGTTGCACAGTTTTAGCACCAAGTGAATATAAAACTCGTCATGACAGAGTGAGACAGTATCTTCACTGGAACATTTGACGTGTCCGGAACATTCGCCGTAAACAATTTTGCCGTAGTAAAACTCCAATCATGAATTTTCGCCGTATGAATCTTTGCCGTATAGGATATTTGTCGTAAGACAATTTTGCCGCATTTTTTTTTTCGAAACCTTTATCTTGAACGTCCCTTTTGGAGTAATGTTCAATTTGATATGCGAAGTACCTTGCCATCGAGTATATTTAATTATATAGCAAGGTGGTATTTTTAAATTTAAATTGTTAAAATGTTTTTGTGCTTGATGAATTGAATGTCAGTTATACTTTGGATCAAAACGTGGTGTGTTGTTATAATGTATGTTCAAATATAAAAAAAAAAGTATATTTCAATATTTACGTATTCATAGTGAATTTAAAACAGTTTATGTTTGCAAATATAGTGTAACCCGGATATAAGAGACCCAGATATAAGAGAAACCCGGATATATGAGATATTTTATCTGGTCCCAAATTAGAGCCTGTGTTATATATATATATATATATATATATATATATATATATATATATAATAGACAAAACCCTGATATAAGAGAAACCCGGATATAAGAGACTTCGTCTCCGGTCCAGACAACTCTCTTATATCCGGGTTACACTGTAATTTGTGCAAATTTCAAATAGACTTACTGAGAATATGAAAGGATTATCTTTCTTTGATCAAATATTTTATACTAAAGTCGGTTGCGTATTCAAGTTGTAAGCTTGTTTGAAATAATATATATCGCTTGAGTGAGAATTATTGGCAGACTGATATGTTAACAGAAAGCTTAACGTTAAGTCTGAAATATGAAATTGCGTGACGTAGGGTCTGGTGTCGAGTTGAAATTTTTGCGCTCCTCACTGACGAGGATGAATGATGTAGGATTTTGATCCTGTAACTTCGCTTATTAGAATGTTTAAATTGAAGTAACAATAGTGTGAACTAGATATACTTGATAACAAGGTACTACGCATATTAAAAAAGAATGCGGTGAAATTGTCTTACGGCAAGAATCCTATACAGCAAAGTTTTCTACGGTGAAAATTACTGAGGCGTGTTTTCCTACGACAAAAATGTTTCCGGCGAATGTTTCTAGAACCAAAATTTGCAACTTTTACGAAAAGTAAACCGCAAGGAACGGGTATGAACCTCACACAGACCCGATTACAGAGATAGGAGCTGTAACAATTATACTGTATATAAAGGGAAAAGTAATACTTTAATAATGGTTTCTTTTTCTCATATTCTTTCGAACTCAATAACCCCTTGTGTCATAGTGGGTTTATTGTATTGCGTGAGTGAAGGTGAAATGATTAGATAAAAGAAAATTAGTTAAAGTGAAAATAGGTAGCAAGAAAAACCTGTATGATCTCGGCTTCAGTCACTTTCCTACCGCCAATTTTATTGGTCCTGACCTAGCATCTCGGCTTCGGTCCCTTTCCCACCACCAATTTTCTTGGTCCTGACCTAGCATCTCGGCTTCAGTCCCTTTCCCACCACCAATTTTCTTGGTCCTGACCTGGCATCTCGGCTTCAGTCCCTTTCCCACCACCAATTTTATTGGTCCTGACCTGGCATCTCGGCTTCAGTCCCTTTCCCACCACCAATTTTCTTGGTTCTGACCTGGCATCTCGGCTTCAGTCCCTTTCCCACCACCAATTTTCTTGGTCCTGACCTGGCATCTCCGCTTCGGTCCCTTTCCCACCACCAATTTTCTTGGTCCTGACCTGGCATCTCGGCTTCAGTCCCTTTCCCACCACCAATTTTCTTGGTCCTGACCTGGCATCTCGGCTTCAGTCCCTTTCCCACCACCAATTTTCTTGGTCCTGACCTGGCATCTCGGCTTCAGTTTCCCACCGCCGTAATGTAGCGCCTTTTCTATAAATACTTTCACGGTAACTGTTCTGGTGAATTTTCCTCTACGGTACTTAGACTTTATGAATTTAAGCGCAGTGCTAGATTGGCTGCAAGGTCTCATCATTTTATAGTTGAATGTAACCGTAGGTCCTATGCTAACAGTTTCTTCTATCGCACTTCTCGCTTGTGGAACTCTCTTCCGGTTTCTTGCTTCCCTGCTAACTTTGACCTTCAAAATTTTAAATGCAATGTCAATCGCTATCTACTGTCTTCTTAATTCCTGTTCTTTTATCATCCTCTCTCCTTAATATTATGGGTGGAACTTCCGTCTTACGAAATGCGACTGGAATGGGTCTTCCTTCCGGGTGGAACTTCCTTCGTACGGAATACGAATAGAATGAAAATGATCACTCCCTACCCCGTGCCGTGTACGAGCATGGCGGTTCTCAGCTGCAAGATCCAGGTTTGGTGGAACCGAGGAATGTGTGGGGACCTACCTACAAATGGACTCTTCCACACCTATATAATATGGCTACCAACTCTGAGTAAAGGCAGTCACCAAGTGAGAGTCACCAAGTGAGGGTCACCGAGTAGTAGCCACAGAGTGAGTGAATGGGTGAGTCAGGACACCAGTGAGAGAAAGTACTCTCCAGTCCACATTTACCTTTGTACTATGTTTCCGAGAATATACTATTTAACCTATATACGAGTCCGTGTTATCTTTCTATGGTTTTACACCATAACAGAATGTAGCTTATCAGAACACTTGCAATGAAAAAAGACAACTATATCTACCAATGTTCACTCAATACAAGGCCAAAGAGGCAATCAAGGTAGAGGGTTACTGTGTAGTGTTGCATTGGCGTAAAAAAAAGGGCAAGAAGTGAAGTTCTTGGGTCTGTTGCGGACCCGATAGCAATGCAGAGCTGGCCTACGGAAAGGTGGCCTTGTGCCAGACACTACACACGACTACCGAATCCACTAACAAAGTAAAAAAAAGAGAAAATATAAAACGTGTTCTTTCACTGTAAATTATCACAATTTCCCCAGTGAGGAAATAGAAAGGGTCGTTTAACTCGTGCATAAAATGTGAAAAATAAGCAGACAGGAGGAACGACGAAAGTAAGTCTGGTAAAAGAACAAATATAAATTTTATTTTTTTTTAACAAAGTAATTTGTCTCGACAGTGGAGACATTCAGTAAAGTTACTGGATCTTTGCAATTAGTCAATTTTATACGGAATATTATGCATAGAAAATACTCACTGCGAGATTTTTGTAATGGGTGTGTAATGTTATATTTTTAAGGTACTGGTTCGTAATGGTTAGAGTTCAAAGAATATGAGAAGTTCTCATTCTTCATTGTCGAAGGTTTCAAAGTTCCCTGGTCATGGACGACGGCAGGCTCGCACAAGATGTTCGCATCAGGACGAGAAATAAGTCATCGAAAAAGGTGATGTGATGACAGTGTCGTAAGCGCTATGTTTTCCTGATAGAAAACAGAGGACAGTTCAAACAAGATGTTAGCTTTAGGTCGAGGAATTAGTCGTCGAAAAAGGTGTTGTGACGAACATGCAGTAAGCTCGAAGTTTTCCTGATAGAAAAACAGAGGAAAGTGCAAACAAGATGTTGGCTTCAGGTCGAGGAATTAATTGCTGAAAGTTGCATCGACTTGATGAGATTACACACGACGAGCCAAAAGGGGCGAAGAATTATTTGCCGTTAGTTGCATCGACTTGAAGAGGTTACGCACGACGAGCCATAAGGGACTAAGCATAATTTGCTGCTAGATATCCCTGTCTGATATATGGGTTAACAGACGAGGAATAAATGAGTAAACTATCCGGTTCAGTGACCTGGCAGCGACTAAATTCGAAAAACCAGTTTGTCCTTGACGTCAGAGAAAAGGCGCGAGCAAAAAAAATTCAAATTCTGTTAGGCTGGTAACAACATCAGCAGAAGCTGTCTTCCTCACGTCGGCTACAGAACAACCGTTTACTGCTATTACTAGCTGAAAGTGAAAGGAAGGGATGCAAAAACTCGCGTGCGCGTAAAATGTAGGTGAAAATACTGTGTTATTCCACAGGTCTATGCCGGAAAGATAACAGCTTAGTCTAGATAATATACTTTTCAGAAATTTTATTTGAGGAATATTAGTTGATTTAAAGTATAATTAATCTGATTTGAAAAGAAATTATTTACTTTAAGTTTAGAATAACAGAGAAGTGGATTTTTAAAACAAACAGTAGTGGTGATTACGCGCTTATCACCGTCGCTTGTCACTCGTACATAAATTGACAAGCAATGATAAAATCTATCAACGCCTTTACTGTTGTTCTACGGAGACTTTATCTGTCAAAACAAAATCTAAAAAAATGACGGGTGAGCGCATTTTTTTATATATTTTTTAAGCACTCAATAATCTTTAAAATGTTGGAAAATATTCTCTGTAATCTAACTTTAGGAATGTTGAATTTAAATTTACTATAGTCATCGCCTTTATTTCTTTATTTTCTGATTAAATGTGTTAAAACGTGTCAAAAATGTCCAATTTTGTGAAAGCGAGCAAAATGTTGAGATTCCAATCAATATAATTTCTATTTGAAATTCACCAGAATATTTTGTTTACTGGAAATAGCAAATTTAATCATTTGGCTTTCAATTAATGGTAAAATGAAATCTTCAAGAATGCTTTTTTTCATTTTTAAAAATTCATTTTAAATCTTAGGTATCGAAAATTCAATGGAGGTAGCTAGTTAATAATAATAATGGATATGGTAATATTAACCGTTTCCTTATATGGAAATATTCGGCATTCGTAGATCGGGCAGCCATTGCTACAGTCGGTTGCATGCACTGATTAAAGAAGAACTGCGCCAGACTCCTAGGCCCTAGGGTGTCGGAATATGTACCTATGGAGTACCAACAATGGTTGGTTCTGTAAAAGGTTTCACATCTTTAGTACAAAAACAGAATCCTTACATCGTGCGAACTCATTGTTTTTTTTTACACAGAGAGGTATTAGTTTCAAAGATAGCACAAAATGAACTAAAAGAGGTGATGAATCAAGTGATTGAAATGGTAAATTTCATAAAAACTCGGCCTTTGAAGTCCAGAATTTTTGAGTTACTGTGCAAGGATATGAATTCACAGAAGTAAGATGGTTATCGAATGGAAACGTGCTATCTCGCGTAATTGAGCTTCAGAAAGAACTTTTTTTTTTTTTTTGTAAAAGAAAAACTTGATAGATTTTTTTGTAAATACCTTAAAAATGAATTGTGGATGTCTAAAATAGAGTACTTAAATGAGATATTTAGGCATCTCAATAATCTGGACAGCAATATGCAAGGCAGAAATGAAAATCTTCTTACGGCAACAGATAAATTAGTTGCTTTTAAGAAAAAAGTTGCAATATGGAAGAAAAGAATGAAGGTAGATGATTTGGATATATTTCCCTTAGGTCGCAAAACCTGCGTTACCGAGATGATTCCTATTATTAGTGAGCATTTGACATGTTTAGAAAATAAAATTGAAGAATATTTTCCCTCAATCAGCATTGAAGAATTTGATTGGATTCGCAATCCGTTCCTAGATTTATCAGTCATCAATCTTTTCAATTTTGAGTTATGTGAAGAGGAAGAATAAGTAAGCCTTTCCAGTGATCGTGGTCTCAAATTGAAGTATGCACAACTGCCATTGGACGCCTTTTGGATTTCTGCTATGGAAGTGTATCCAACTCTAAGTAAAAACAGCCATCAAAATCTTACTGCAATTCTCAACTTCGTACCTACGTGAACTGGGATTTTCTTACCTAAACAACATTAAAAATAAAAAAACGTGAAAGACTTTAAAATATTGAAGAAGAGGTAAGAGTGTGTCTCTCCCAGATTCGCCCAAATATCGCAGCAGCAGTCAAGAAACACCAGGCACAACTGTCCCACTGACATTCACCATTATTATTTTATACCCGATATTGAATACAGGATATGTTGATTTATGTGAATAAAAATTCTTCTTATACAGTGTAACCCGGATATAAGAGAGTTGTCGGGACCGGAGAAGTCGTCTCTTATATCCGGGTTTCTCTTATATCCGAGTTTGGTCTATTTTGTTTTATTAACACAGGCTCTAATTTGGGACCAGATAAAATCTCTCTTATATCCGGGTTACACTGTATAATATTCTTTGTTTTTTATTATTTTATTGCAAAAAGGCTTTATGAGTGGAAAATATTTATTTTTTGTGATAGGTGTGCCGCGAAAATTTAAAGAACTCAATAGTGGGCCACCATGAAAAAAAGGTTGGGAACCACTGCCCTAGGGAAATGGCTCAGAATATGACAAGCTCTCATGTTACTTTCGGTTGTTATCTTCACTCAACGAGTAACGGTGGAGTAATGGATAACAGCTCGAATCCAGGAGACGGAGTTCGAATTCCACTCGAATCCATTACGTTCACTTACCAAAGGTATTAGTAGGTAATCCATTACGTTCAATATCCAAGGGTATTAGCACGTAAGTATGAATCCTCTTATTCTCCTCTTAGATATGGGTAAATAGATAGACAGACTGGGTTCTATAGCCTTGGATGGCAACTGGTCTACCGCAGAAAGTAAATGGTAACCTACAGCGGGAAAAAATCTGCCTCGTCAGTCATGTATTGAAAGATACATGATCGCCTGAGCGTGTATCACGCATGGTACATAACTGATGGAGGAATCGGAGAGCAGAGTTCGAATTCCAGTCGAATCCATTACATTCACTTACGTGCTAATACACTTGGGAAAGGTATGAATCCTCTTCTTCCCCCCACCTATGGGTAAATAGCAGGACAGACCGGGTTCTATAGCCTTGGATGGCAACTGGTCTACCGCAGAAAGTAAATGGCAACCTACAGCGGGGGAAAAAAATCTGCCTCGTCAGTCATGTATCGAAAGATACATGATCGCCTAAGCACAGGAGGCACGGTGGAGTAATGGATAGCGGCTAGGATTCAGGAATCGGAGAGCAGAGTTCGAATACCAGTCAAATCCATTACATTCACTTACGTGCTAATACCCTTGGGAAAAGGTATTAATCTTCTTCTTCTTCCCCACCCCCAGCTATGGGTAAATATCAAGACAGACCGGGTTCTAAAGCCTTGGATGGCACATGATCGCCTAAGCCTATATCCCGCATGGCACATAAACTGATTGACAAACCCAATGGTCATTGCCAATCTGTACGATGAAAAGATGAACAGAAGGTCAAAGAAGCAAAATTCAGCTGAAAAGACATGATTGGCGATACAGTGTCATTATTCAACATCACATGCCTCAACCCCTAAAGAGTCTATGTTGGACTCTTCCGCCTACTATAAAATTAGAAAGAGAGAAGGGATCAGTCGACTAGACTGTTCATAACTGTCGAGCTCTCTACCTCGAGCAGAGAGGAACCCGGACAAGGCTTTGCCGCAGGGCAAAGTTTTGTTCGTAGACAGTCCCTGAACCCGTTTATGCGGCTTCTAAGGGAATATTTTTGGCCGAGCCTACAGGCTCGGAGAACCCACGGTAAACTCGGCCCTGTTCCACATACATCCCTCGCAGGGGGGTTGTTAAATATTATCAGTCGACCAGATTGGTCGCACTGTGCTGTCAAACGCCCTGCCTTGATCAGGGAGGAACCGGGATGAGGCTTTGCCGCAGGGCAAAGTTTCGTTCGTAGACAGTCCCTGAACACGTTTATGCGGCTTCTAAGGGAATATTTTTGGCCGAGCCTACGGGCTCGGAGAACCCACGGTAAACTCGGCTTTGTGCCACATACATCCCTCGGGGGGGGGGGGGGAGCTGTTAAATATAACGGTCTAATAGATTTTTCGTTGCTGTCGAACTCTCTGCCTTGAGCATAGAAAAACCCGGACGAAACTTTGCCCTTGGCTTGGGTGGGGGCTGTTAAATATTAACAGTCTAATAGATTGTTCCACCGAGGCTGTTGACTTTTCCCAGCTGCTGTCGTACTCTCTGCCTTTGGGTAGTGAGGAACCCGGACGGGGCTATGCCGAAGGGCAGAGTTTCGTTCGGGGAGGTAGACAGACCCGAACCTGTTTATGCGGGTTCTACGGGGATTGTTTGTCCGAGCCTACGGGCTCGGATGACCCACGTTAAACTCAGCCTTGTGCTACATCTACCCTCGTGTGTGTATGTTGGGGGGGGGCTTCAAAATATTAACAGTCGAACAGATTGAACGCTGGGTCAACCGACACACACTCGCTAGTCGAGTAATACTCTTCTGTTACACTTACCGTTAATATATAATATATCTGCAACACCTGTTTTGTTAATTCTTTATCCATTTATTTGGTCACAACATGAAGTCAACTCCGTACACAGCACAAGTGTCTCGAACAATTTTGATAGCTTTGTGACCCTGGTTAAAAAGTAAAGAGATGATGATGCTAAACTTACTGATTCTTGTCTACTTGGCCTTCCATCTCAAAAGCGTGCCTCATCTGAAATCAAATTTCAATAAAGTTAGTCAAGAGTTTCACAGGATGACCAAAATTACTGGATGGATGCTAGAATAAAGCAACACGTTCCAACGAAAATCCGAAACTTTAAGTACACTCCTTCAGACATTTTGACCAATACATACGGGTCTTCCATCGCAGAACACCTAATAAATAGCCATAATTGTGCTGCTAGTTTCAGTGTGGACTTATTTACCATCCTTAGCAGGTCCCACGCGAATTACCACTTAAAAGTGTTGAAGGCCATTTATATTCTATCGTTGAAGCCCTCTCTGTGTAAGCAGAAGAAACTTGTAGTAGGCCTCCAACTAATTACCATCTAAACATTTTTCTCTTTCTCCAATACACTTTGTCCATTTTTTAGTGATAATTCAGTTTATTAACCTCTATTTAGCTCTGTTGAGCGAGGTTCGAAACCGGTTAGCTAGCCTGTTTTTCAGTTTTACTTTTTATTATCATCATGAGTCGTAATAATAAAACATTTTTTGTCTATTTATGGCAGTTATATATATATATATATATATATATATATATATATATATATATATATATATATATATATATATATATATATATATATATATATATATATATATATATATCCAGGCCAGTAAATGTAATTATTTAAATAAAAAAACAGAGCATTTACTTAACTAGTACCTATTAAAATAACGTATAAACAGAAAATATATTAAATAATTGGACACTAAGGTCAACACCCAGCGCTGTTTCAAGCTTCAGGGCATCTGTGTTGTGTTTTGGCTCGACTATTTAAACATATACTGGTCAGTGGTGCATTATGAGTAGTGGATCTAAACTCGGTTTCCCCAAGGCGAACATAGGTTCGAATCCTGCCGGGGAGCACATATTTCTCTCTAATGAGATTTCTTGAATAGGCCGGTAGACAAAAATAAATAAATATACTGTTTATTAAATAAACGGAGTGTCTACTCAAATACGAGTATCCACTAAAAAATAATGTTTAAGTATTAAAAATCTGTTGGATTAGTAAATAAAAAAACTCACCCCTTTATATATATATATATATATATATATATATATATATATATATATATATATGTATCAGTTAAGTAATGAAAATCTTGTTAATCCGTATGGATAATCCCAAGGAGGATGAAATCCAGAGAGCTCAATGGACCCTTAGAGTTGTCTGTTTTCCTTGAATATATATATATATATATATATATATATATATATATATATATATATATATATAAATATATATATATATATATGTATGTGTATATATATATATATATATATATATATATATGTATATATATATATATATATATATATATATATATATAATATAAATGGGTCAAACACTAATATTCCATGGTTATAATTTATTACATTGGAATCGTAATCACGATACACTTCCACAGACCTACAAATTATGGAATATTAGTGTTTGAGCCTTTAATCTTATTCTTACTCTGTCGTGGACATTGAGTACTACCTGGATTCTATCCTCTTGGAAATTTATGTATATATATATATATATATATATATATATATATATATATATATATATATATATATATTGACCACTAATATTATCTATCTATCTATATATATATATATATATATATATATATATATATATATATATATATATATACGAGATGGTGATAAATGTTTTCCTTTCTATCAAATACTCTTTAAAAAATCAATGCTTTGTCATTTTGAAAAGTGGATCGAGCCAAGCAGTTTTCAGCACTCCTTCGCATATATGATGAGAAAGAGGCGGTATTTTTTACCCTTAATTATGTAACAGTGGAAAATTCGATCTGTCAAGCAATGATTAGCGTGTATTCACCAACCGCGACTCTTGATATAAGACGCCATATTGTTAACTTTACCCGACATTATCGTTTCCTACCGGACAATGGACAGCTACAGACGAATTTAATTAACCAAAGCTTAAGACAAACAATTTACGTGTTGTCCCTTTAGACAGATCAGGGGCAAAAAGTGGGGGTTTGAAAAGTGCATAATCTTGATGTCGGCTGTCAGGCCCAACAAGTTGTTTCTTCGGAACATTCGTGTACTTGATCAAGTCTCATGCCAATGTAGTCAGCTTTAAGAAAACAAAATCCCAAAGCAGTTTTGTGTCCTTATATTTTTTACTTTTATTTTTTATTTTCGTTTTCTTTTCTTCTTTTTTTTCGAGTCAAAAATTGAGAAAGGAAAAAAAAAATTAACAAAAAGGACGAAAGAGAAAAGAAAATATTTCTTTTTCATTTAAAAAAGCGAGTGATCTGCTATTGATTAAAAAAAATCCCCATCTGTGTCAATTTGAAGCAGAGGAGCGAATGAGATGTTTATATTTTAAATGCTTTTTTTTTTTTTTGTAAATTTTGTCTCGAGATAAAAACAGAAAAGTAAGTAATTACCAGGTACCTTTTTTGTCTTTCAATAAAAGAAAGAAAAAAAAAAGATAATTCGTGCTTCAATTTAAAAGATTTGTTTTAGAATATTACGTAATTGTTTTGCTTTCAAAGACAGACAAATTTGTATGGCTTTAAATCTATATATAAAATTCTGTGATTTCCGTTAGTTCGTCCGTCTGTCTGCACACCCTCTATAATGGCCATACATTGACCAATCGAAACCAACATATGGGGGAGAAGTGAAAACAGGTAAGGGGGTACAAAGTACAGTTAGTTTTACTAGGGTACGTAGCTCAGTACAGTAAATTTACATTAATTTTTTTGGAAAAATTAAGTTTTATTATTTAACATACTCTCTTTAAGTTTTTTTTATACAAGAATCCAGTTTCCAATTCGTCCTCCGTTTGCGAGAACTAAAAACAAATCACAAGACGAAACGCTTCAAGATGTTGGAATTTGGCTCCAGAAAGAAATATTTACGCATGGCCAGTTATATGTCGCATGCTCAAGAGTAAGAAAACCTAATAATTCGCTGTTAAAAAGAGAAAAGAGAAATTTTCTTAAAAACTATTGTTTACTATGAAATTTATAGAATCCTGCCGGATGGCTCTTTTCTTTAATAAATTTTCGCCGGTAGACGAAATAAAAATGTTTAAAATAAAACTGAACGTCTAATTAAATCCGGGTATCCGATCAAAATAGCCTTTGAAATAATAAAAATATGAAGATGTCGAAATATTTATTCAGTGTAATAATTAAAAGTATATATGGAAATTCATTGGAAATGATTTTACTGAAAAAAATGGTATTTCAAAGTATTTTATTATTGCAATAGGTTGAAAAGAGACTTTATTAAGCAAATTCGCCAAGGCATTTTCAGAATTCAGTCTCCTTCTCCTAGACTGGTTGCTATCCAAGTCTACAGGATTCAGTCTGACCTGCTATTTTACCCATAGCTGGCGGGGGGAAAAGATATTTATTTTTACCAAGGGCATTAGCACGTAAATGAATGTTATGAACTCGACTGGAATTCGAATTCGTCCCTTCGAGTCCACAACCAGAGTCGCTAACCATTACTCCAACGTGCCTAAAAAAAAGTCAGAGCTATTAGAAAATGTTTTCTCAGAGAACTAAGTCAGCCTGTATAGTGCCACAGCAAATACTAAACGCTTATACAGGATGTATCAAAAATACTTTTACTTTTTCCTCACACCAAAACAAGAACAAAAGTCCATATAAACAAATGCTCGCAAATCCTTCGTTTTTGAGTTATTAAAATTAAACTTTAACGTAGACGCTGTTAAATGTACAATCGATCTCCCTCGATCCACAATTTGTGGTGTCACGGATCCTGTCTCAGCAACGCGACGACAAACAGCAGCAAATTTGGATGACTCGGCTGCATTTCGGTTTGGAAACGCAATCTGATACAGCCGTGCAGCCTCGCGTCCATTACCATTCGCGCGGTCGTATGTAAAAAATCATATCTGCCCGCTCACGATATGAATATCCTGCCATTGTTAAACGGAACGCTTGTCAGTTAACTCACTACTACAAATGTTAAACGTTGAGGTCAGATTAGCCACAAATGATGAAAGGCAGCTGAGATATCGACTTTCAAACTCTTAGAAATCTCTTCCGTCAAAATCTTCGTTTTTTTTTCTCCGTCACCCGGAGCGTAAGTTTACCCTTTAGGCTAAAATCTTACCCTACCGAAATCTGCCTAACCACTTCTTGACCGTCTGAAGAGCTGGAGAACGATCCAAATAAATGTTCTGAATTTTTTTTTTTCCGACGCTTACTCCTTACCGGAATTCATAAGGTCAAAGTACAACTATTCAGCCGCCAGCTTTAAGGCATTCATTTACGAGGAAAACGTCGGCATTCAACAAAGTCTAACTCGCAACTAAACGATGTAGGCTAGTACACAGCAGAAATCCGCATCAAAATAAGAACACTCCAGTGTCAAGTTGCGGTCGTTTTATAGAGTTGTGTATAAAGACGATCGACCTTCTCTACACTAAATCTCAAACATGAACTCGTCCATCCGCTACGAGCAGAACGTCTGCTCATCGGAATGGTCGTCGCAAAGTGGGTCGCAAGGTGTAGCGGTCTTGCATCGTCGTGGTGGGAAAATGACAGCTTTTCGATTTGCCAAAATCAGCCGGTTTTTTTTTTAATTTTTTTTTATACAAGCCTCTTCAAATGGCGAAAGACAGTTGAGATATCGGTTTTTCAAACTCTTAACAATCTCCTCCGTCGAAAGTTTCGATTTATTCTCCACGATAGCAAGCAGAGAGTCGTATCGATGTCAGAATCGGTCGCCCTGATGGTGGTTGGCTCTTTAGACTAAAATCACCATGACGAAATCTGCCAAACCACTTTTTCGACCGTCCAAAGAGCTGGAATCCAATCCAAATAAATGTGCTGATATTTTTTTTTTGTCGCAGTTCTGACGCTTACTCCTTTCTAAAAATTTATGGAACATCATAAGCGTAAAATAAGAACTATTCAGCCGCCAGTTTTAAAGCATTTTTAGCAAAAATGTCAGCATTTAAAAAACTTTGACAATCTAGTACATTTTCCTGGGGTCGTTCTGGTTTATTCTCCTTTTTGGCCTAGAGGTGTCAGGTTTTTATATCTTTTGAATAGGCTCATAGTTTGACGGGAATATGGTTTCAGCTAATTCAAAAGTTTCCTTGTCAATCTTTTTGATTGGGTAAATTTTTTTTTTTTTCATTTTTTTTTTATAACAGAAGGTATGCGTGGAGCCTCCCCGATTTTTGTTATTTTTCAGTCATAAATGAGTAAGCTTTTTGGTCGGGTTCAGTCTTTTCTTCTTCTTCCTCTTTTTATTTGAGGGTTGCCTTCTCGTTAGTTGAGAGGGAAGTATAGAAAGTGAAGTTTAGAGAGAAAGAGAGAGAGAGAGAGAGATAAGGGTTTTAAAGGAAAGCGCAAATACCTTATTTTAATTTGAATTATTTTTATTTTTGTTTATATATTTTATTTTTAGATTTTTTTTATCAGGACTCACTACAATGCAAAAGATCTATGGTCCATAGAATATCAGGACAACCTTCAGGAGTGGTTCAACGCTATGAAGACATCTCTTCCGAGTAAGACCATCCATAGAGGAGAACACGATTAAGGACTGTGTGTACGCCATCCCACGAAGCAGTGGCAAGAAGTATAAAGGAGAAACAGGCTGCCCCCTTAAGATAAGACAGCGAAAACGTAAGGCCATAACACGAAGGGAAATAGAGAAATCATACATGGCTGACCATATATAGAGGGAAGTGAGACCATCATCCTCTCTGAACATCAAAGGAAAATACGAAAACTTAAGGAATCAGAGCATATGCTAGGCCACAAAAATCTCATAAGCCAGCCAAGCGTAGACATTAATAGTATATGAGAACTAGTAATACAGAGAGATAGAGAAAAACATCATTAACAAAAACAATATGAGACGGCCACACTCTGCACACTCTCCTTCCAAGCACTGTTATAAACAATGACAGTGAATGGGGACGTTATGACTTAATGTGCATTGACAGAGTTCAAGGTGAATATGTGCCAAGCTGCTCCACTCTGCGTACTTTAGTTCCGTTACCAGAGAAACAGCCACGATACTTTTTGATCAGACCTCGTATTTTTAATTCTTTTCTCGGTTTCGCTTTGTTTATAATTCATGCCTCCTTCACAAGACAAAAGTATTTAAATAACTTTTACCATAAAGTACTATAAGTGCGGAAGCTTAAGTTAAGCGGATTACTAAGGTCTTTCTCGACTTGCTTTAAAAGATTAGTAAGTATAATTCTTTTCTTTTCTTTTTTTAAAAATTAAAGATGGGAAAACAGTGTTTGTTGTCACGCTCGAAAGGGGACGAGGAATATCTGAGCTTAAATTAAAATAGCTTTTAAAGTTATTTCGTGCAAAATAAAGACATCGGAAAGAGAAAGAAATATTGACGTTTTTATTTTTAACATTTGCACATATACGTGCCATCGCAAAAGATGCTGGAAAATTCGTTGTATCACTCTATAACAGCGTTTATCAACCTTTTTACCGCTTGTGGAACCCTTGAAATAGTTTTCATGCCTCAGGGAGACCTTGCATAAAAATTCTATAAAAATGTCATATACCGCATGTACTCGCGTATCATGCGACTTTTGAAGACCTAATTTTAAAGCTAATTTTAAGGGGTTCGCATCATAAACGTGATATAAAATATCCTTTGATTAAAAAAAACAAGTTCTGCTTAGACAGCTTCTTCCTTCAGAACTGTTACTTTGTGGAACAAACTCCCGAGATAGTGCTTCCCTGACAAGTAAGATCTTTAAGTCCAGATCTAACCGATATGTAGCCTAATCATAGTATTCGCCCATTTAAAAACTTCGTTGCTTAACGATCGAAATTTATGATTACGATTTTACGTGTCAATAATTTTTGAGTTATTTAATGCCGAATTTTCTATAGAGCGCCTAGTGAGGATCGAACCCACAACTCAGTAATGATGGTCAACCGCACTAACCCACGCTAAACACTCCTCGCACACCGAGGCGCCTTCGACTGCCTATGAGAGTAAAAAATTTAAAAAAACTATGAAGGTAAATGCCTCCTATTTATTTCCACCGAAGCGACAACAGATACAGAGAACACGATGACAAATGACATTTCACTACTGTTTTTCAGCATTGGCAAGAAAGTGTGCCCCGTTTGGAAATGTCACTTGTCGCCTATGTAGCGCCACTGCCGAAACGCATTAGCCACCACCTATGTTCATATCCACTGTTTGGTCTTCGTAAACGTTTAGCAGATATCAATGAATGCCGACAAGTGCAAAATACGCAATTTCATGCCAAAGGACATTTTGCCAAACTACCGTTCAGCTGCTATCCGCAACAAGAGAAAAAAGTGTTATTAGCAGTGACATTCAAGCTCTTCAGAGATACCACCAATTTCAGGCTTCTGATGCCGTAGGCCTACGTGATATAATTAGATTGTTATTATACGAGAGGGTGCTGAAAAGTGCTCAACTCACCCACTTCCCAAAATCAGACATCAGAGTAGACGCCCTGTTTATTTACTAAACAGTATATTTATTTATTTTCGTTTACCGGCCTGAATATTCGAGAAATATAAAAACATGCGATCTCTGGCAGGATTCGAACCGGCCTTCACCTGGGGGAAACTGCCATTAGTGCTTTGACCTCTAGGCTACGGAGTGCCTCGATAACCGAACAATGTCTGAATAGTGCCTTTAAATACAGATTTTTTTCTCCGGCTCTCGAAATATACATTCTGTTTCCTATCTTAATGTAAACAAAACTATTTCTAAAGATACAGTGTAACCCGGATATAAGAGAGTTGTCGGGACCGGAGAAGAAGTCTCTTATATCCGGGTTTATCTTATATCCGGGTTTGGTCTATTATATATACATTAACACAGGCTCTAATTTGGGACCAGCGAAAATCTCTCTTATATCCGAGTCTCTTATATCTGGGTCTCTTATATCCGGGTTACACTGTAGGAATTTTTAAAAATTTTTTTATTAATCCGACAGTTTTTTTAATTTATTTTATTACTTAAGTATTCAGGCAGGTTCCCCCAGCTATGGGTGAATAGCAGGATGGACTGGGTCGTATAGCCTTGGTTGGTAACCGGTGTAGAAGGACAACTCTTGAATTGAAAACCTGAGTACGGTCGTTTGGGGAGCTTCTGGTACACTGTGCACCCCTTCTCGGTATTTGGTTTTAATTTTAAATACGAAGTCAATCGGAGTCTTATTGAATCCCGTTCATCTTTTCCTCCCCCTCTATACTCATTTTTTTCTCACTTTCACTTTCTGTAAAGCCCTGCGGACTAGTGGCATTGTCACCTTGTTTGGGGTGAAATGACTAAAAAACAATTTAGTTCTTTCAAAACGTGTGTTCTATCCTCACCGCTATAATCATATATATATATATATATATATATATATATATATATATATATATATATATATATGTATATATATATATATATATATATATTTGTCATCCACAGACAGACTGTTTCGCTGTTTCACAGCTCATCAGTGTGGCTAACGTCCGGTTGCCTCTAGCTAGGATCGAAACCCGACTGAATTTGCGTCAGTCGGAACTTCTACCAGTAAGCCGTCGGCGCACGGCAGGGATGAAGGTGAATTTTAGCGTGTTTATTTTTAGATTTAGATAAACACACAGTGACTGACAGTGACTCAATTCTATATATAGGGTGACCCCAAAAAACGGGAACTTTTTAACAATCCAATAAAACCAAGAGTGATGGAAGAAAAATATTTAATTCATAGTAATTGAAACCTTAAAACATGCCATTTAAGAAACAATGATGGAATTTTCATTTTTTTTAAATTACGTCCTGTAGATGGCGTCCTCCTGTACGAATGCATTCTTGAAATCTGCTGTTGAGATTCCTCATTGACTGCTGCAACATCTCAGCTGGGATACTGTGAATTGAGAATTATGTTAATATATTTTCTGTTTATTCGTTATTTTTATCAGATACAATTATTTAAATAAACGTTCTGTTTATAATAAACAGCATTAATTATATTCACCGGTCTGAATGTCCGAGAAATGTCGTAGAAAATATGTGTCCTCCGACAGGAATCGAACCTGTGTCCGACACGAAACCGTCATTTGATATGACGCGATATATAATTTAGACACAGAGGAAGCGTCGGGTTAGTAAAGTTGAAATTTGCTGCTTTTAAACAGCAAATTGAACTTTGCTTTTATTTCTCTACAGCCTATACAGGCTTATACAAGAAAAAGCTTTACCCAGAAGACGGAGAAAGAAGACAGTTTTTCCCTATTTTTCAATACCCCCCCCCTTTTCATCGCAATGCATTTGGCCCAACGGTGCCTAAGCATTGCAATTAAATCACGGAAAAAGATGGCGTCCTGGTCCTCCAAAGACTCCTCCGCAGCACATATGATCTCATCACAATGGCTACCAGGCAAGTGAGATTTGAAGTTAGGAAATAGGAAGAAGTCAGATGGAGCTAAGTTTGGTGGGTAAGGGGGATGGGGTTACAATTCAAAGCTACAGATGGTTGCTTCAGCTACTGCAGACTGGGTAGTGTGAACGGGTGCGTTATCCTAGAGCAAGAGAACATCTGCCTCCAGCTTACCTCTACGTTTCGACTTGATTACTTCCTTCAGTTTTCTTAATTCTGATGCACAGTCCTGTCCATTCATAATTTTCCCTTTCCTATTACACATTCCGAATCCACAAAATTAGAAGCCATTATCTTATCAACAGACGCTGCCTGTTTGAAATTCATCGGCGTGGAGAACTAGAGTATTTCCAGTTTGCCTTGAAACTTTGATTCAGGTTCGAAGTGACGAGACCAGGTTTCATCTTGAGTTACCAATCTGCGTCGGAAATTCTCAAGGTCGGCCTGGAAGCGAGTCAGAAATGTGCTGGAAATGTAACCCTTTTTCAGCTTCTGCTCTGTTGTCATTATTATTGGAACCCCCTCTCTTGCAGACAGCTTGCTCATCCCCAAGATCTCACTTAAAACAACATGGACCGAACCAGAATCAAAGCATATGGACTGCTGAACAGTGAGAGAGCCTGTCATCCAAAACTATAGGATGAATATCATCAACTTGTTCATAAGTGGTTGAGGTGTTTGGACGAACTAACCTAGGGTCATCTGTGATGTTCCCGCCCCGCTTGAAACCCGCAGCCAATTCTTCACTGTTGCATAGGAAGGGAAGTCCTCAACAGGTGTCTATCATGTCCTTATGGATTTCCTTGGGCGTCATACCTTTCTTTTGCAGATACTTTATGACTGCTTGGGACTTCTTTTTTGTCCATTTTTAGATTTGTCGCACACCTCTCACCTTCGTATGGGCCTCACCTGCACAGAAATAAAAACAGAAAACTAAATTAGTTTTTCTAGTTTTATTAAAAGTGGTAGTGTGTTGCCACAGCAAAAAAAAAGCTCATCGGTGGCTCTTCTTTCTGAGTGAGGCTTAGAACTTTTTGATCGACCCTCGTATCTTCTTAGTTACTTAAACGGGTTTGCCCTGTAACTAGAAGCAGCCAACTGAAAAATTATGGCTCTGAAAATCGTCTCGCGAAAATATAATTTCGGGTGCGCCTGAGTTTGTGACAGTTTTTCAGATGAAATAAAACAAATATTTAAATATGGCTGCTTTATCTCTTGCAGTTTTTACGGCGGAGAAAGGTTAATCCACTCCGTGGTAGACAACTAAAAAATTATGCAATCCCCATTCTTGTTGAGGCCTTGAAATAAATGCAAACAGTTCACGCTTTGTCGCTCGAATTAGATATTTTGGGTAGCATTCTTTAGGTCTTAAATCACAGCGTTGGTGAAGGCGACCCTCTTGTCCATTTTACAACCGGATCAGTCAATCAGTTATGTGCCATGCACATAATATAGGCTTAGGCGATCATGTATCTTTCGATACATGACTGACGAGGCAGATTTTTTCCCGCAGTAGGTTGCCATTTACTTTCTGCGGTAGACCAGTTGCCATCCAAGGCTATAGAACCCCGTCTGTCCTGCTATTTACCCATAGCTCGGGGAGAAGAGGATTCATACCTTTTCCAAGTGTATTAGCACGTAAGTGAATGTAATGGATTCGACTGGAACTCTGCTCTCCGATTCCCCAATCAGTTATGTACCATGCGTGATACACGCTTAGGCGATCATGTATCTTTCGATACATGACTGACGAAGCAGATATTTTTCCCGCAGTAGGTTGCCATTTCTTTCTATGGTAGACCGGTTGCCATCCAAGTCTATAGAACTCAGTCTCTCCTGCTATTTTACCCATAGCTGGGGGGAGAATAAGAGGATTCATACTTACGTACTAATACCCTTGGATATTGAACGTAATGGATTACCTACGAATACCTTTGGTAAGTGAACGTAATGGATTCGAGTGGAATTCGAACTCCGTTGCCTGAATTTGAGCTGTTGTCCATTACTCCACCGTCACTCGTTGAGTGAAGATAACAACCGAAAGTAAAAAATTAGTGATTGTTATTAGCTAAGTTAGGATAATGATGACCGGCGTTCCTGTTTTTTAGGCCTTGTGCCATATTTGCTAGTATTTTCAGTAATATATATAAATTCGTGACAGTCTGAAAAAGAAAATGCTTACATTTAGACACTCGCCCAGGAGAAAATTTTTCATAAAAGATGCATTAAAAAAAAAAAATCCTTTACCTTGACAATTTGTTTGCCAGCGGGGCGGCGACTGTCGTCTTCCTCACGCCTGTGTCTCGTGCACGAAACAGCGGCGTACGTGGCGTTTGTGCTACGCAAGACGATCCTAGAATTTTCCGCCCTTCTAAATAACATTACAAAACGGGACAAAATCTACAGAATATAAAGAAAGATAACAATTACGGACATTTTTCTATTCCTATTTTTCAAGGCCTAACAGGCATTCAAGGTAGATTGTTGCTAAATGTTGTTGTTACCGAGGAATCAAAGCAGTAGATTTCTCTTTGGGTCAGGAACATCGTGTCTGAGCAGGTGGCCCAAGACACCGAGACAAGCTCGCACCGTCGAGTAGATTAAAGGCCCATTGGAAGAAGTGGGGTAACAAACGCTGCTCTGGGATGAGCTGATACCCTCGAGCCCCATTAAATTATTTATTTTATTTTTGATTGCAAACAAAAAAATGATTAACATTTATTTTAAAATAATTACAAAAAAAGCTTATAATAACAATTAAAAACGACATGGACACTATGAAAGACAAAAACAATATAGGCTCCATGAAAAACAAAAACAATAAGGACACTATGAAAAACAATATGCTCACTATGAAAAACAAAAACAATATAGGTTCTATGAAAAACAAAAACAATAGGACACTATGAGAAACAAAAACAATACAGGCAGTATGAAAAACAAAAACGATATGGACACTATGAAAAACAATATGGACACTATGAAAAACAAAAACATTATAGGCTGTATGAAAAGCAAAACCAATATGGACACTATGAAAACCAGAAACAATATAGGCTCTATGTAAAACAAAATCGATATGGACATTAATAAAAACAATATGGACACTATGAAAAATAAAAACAATATAGCTTCTATGAAAAACAAAAATGATATGGACACTATGAAAAACAAAAAACAATATAGGCTGTATAAAAAGCAAAAACAATATGGACACTATGAAAAACAGAAACAATACAGGCTGTATGAAAAGCAAAAACAATGTGGACACTATTAAAAACAATATGGACACTATGAAAAACAATATAGGCTGTATGAAAAAGAAAAACGATATGGACACTATGAAAAACAGAAACAATATAGTCTGTATGAAAAAGAAAAACGATATGGACACTATGAAAAACAAAAACAATATTTCTCATTCCGAGCTGACATACATGGCACTATAACGCACTTCCCAGTGGATTACTCGACCGTGAAATTCCTGATTGTACCTGACTCCCACTTGTACGCTCTATCTTTATAGTTGACAGATCAAACCTAAAATTGAGTACTGCTTCCATCTCTGGAACGGAGTTACGCAATCTTCGATTTTTAGCCATAACTGAGTTCAAAAGCATTTACGCGGTTTTTTGGGTGATGCATCATTTTCGACTCTAGAGCCCCTTCCCCACAGACAAAACATCGATACGTTATCGCTATTTGTATGACAAAATGCTCTAAACTAGTCACATTCCTTAGTTCCACCTGTTCAAATATTTACAGACAGGATCGACCATACCACCCCCGCATAGTTGAATCATCCTCACTCCCTTCGTGTTCCATTAGTAAGCGAGCCTAGTCGGTACTTAGATGGGTCGGCGCTTGGGAATGTCAGGTACTGTAAGCTTGGGGGTCCTGGTGGTGTGATGGCTCGGAATTGTTAATCGGAGTGCCGGGTTTCAATTCCGGCCGGCTTCGTTATATTCACTTGCGCGCAAATACCCTTGGGAAAGGTATGAATCCACCTCTACTTCCCCCCAGCTATGGGTTAATTAATAAGCGTTGTATCGCTAAAATTATTACTATCTAAAAAAAGGAAAAATACTTGCAATCTAAAAATATTTTCTAGCTTTAAATAACCTGCAAAGAGTTGATAAGCCATAAAAACGAATCAGTGAATCCATTAATAAGAAGGGGGTTTCGTGAAGACGACTTCTTCCCGAGAACAACGACTTTGTGAAAAGACGCCCGAGATGATGCTTCTCTGGTCACTACAATCAATCGCTTCAAGTCTAGGGTCAACCGTTATTTAATCGGTATCATCCCAGAAAAGCTACTAAAATACAAAGGGTTACTGGATGTGGAAGAACTAGGAACAGAAACATTAAAAATGAGCGGAAAGTGTAATCAGAAGGACAGTAGATTGACATTGTTTTATATTACCGTACCTATGAACACTAATGGGTATACCCCGGTCCTCATAAATACGTTGGGCACTATTGTAAGTGAGGGTAATATGCTGTCTATGTAGTCCACCACTAGCAGTGGTTTACCTACTTCACGGCGCTGGCGAGTATTGTGTTTCGTTGATGTTATAAAGATTACCATTTCATTTCTAGCCCCCGTTTTGGTTATTCCTCATTCAGTAACCCTTCCTAGGTTACAATACAAATTGAACTGAAAATTGGTTTATCCTTTCGAATTAAACGTTTACCCCTATGTTACCATAAGAAATAGCGCAATAATTTACCTTTTACGTAAATCGGATTGTTATAATACAGATATCTAATTATATGCATATAGTGGTAAATATATATATGTATATATGTTATATACCGTATCTATGAACACAAATGGGTATGTCACAATCCTCATAAATATGTTGTTGTAAGTGGAGGTAATACGCTAAGTTAATGAGTAAATTGGTCGTGAATCGGGTTACCTAGGTATAAGATAGTCAATGAAGACAAGCCTCAACCCATTCCGCCATTTCGACCTTGTGCCATAATTGTATATTTTTATACAATAAATATCAATATGCTGTCAAAGTAGTCCACCACTAGTAGTGGTTTACCTACTTCACGCCGTTGGCGAGTATTGTATTTTGCTGGTGTTATAAAGATTATCAGTTCATTTTCAACCTCCGTTTAGGTTATTGCTCATTCGGTAACCCTTTCTAGGTTACAACACATTGCAGATAAATGTTTGCAGATTAAAGTTGGCTGGAAAGCATGGAGCCGAAAGGAAGTTCTACAAGCTAGGAGTGCGAGAGAAGAAATTATGATGCGCATAATCTACTCTTACGTCCATACAACAACCTTAGCTCTTTACCTTGAGTTACTCTTGGGCCTTATAGTGGACGAACATTTAGTTATAAAAATACGAATTCACTTAAATGCTGTTCCCAAATTTACCGCTCGGGGTGTAGACCATTTCTCCCATCCTGCTTCAATGTTCTGAAAATAATTTTTTAAATTATTTAAATAACTAGCTCCCGCGGAGGGTTCTTGACTGGTCAGGGTGGAGTAGATGCGATAGGCAACAATAAACTACAGAAGAACTCAAAATAAATCACTGCATTTAAGGATTGCATTAATTTTTAAGCTTACCTTTTAAAAGTTGAACGATAATTCTTCTGTCGCCATTTAATTTAAAGATAATTTGATGTACGTAGGTCCTTACTTTCCGTAAAAAAAAAATTATTTTTATTTGATGAGTGTCTTTCGCTGGATTTCACAATCAGTTCCGATTATTCTCAAATTTATGCCCAAGTTATAAAAATTGTTATAGTACAAAAAATTTGTCGCGAAAAATCACGTAAAAAAAATCGCCGGAAACAATTGCAGTAATGAAAACTCGGGAATCCAAAATTTCAGGATTACGGATCCGAATCCGGCCCAGAATGTTTTTAAGTCGGTCTGATTCCAAAATGGTATGATATATTGGGCTACGGCCTCTCGGAGTAAAGTTGAAAAGTGTGACACAGTGACACACTGACATGTGCATTTATTGTATAGATTAAGTGAAAGAGTTCACTGAGGCGGTTTGAAAATTAATAAGGCACTTTGTAAATTTTTCTCGCGCAATAAACCTTAAAGACAAATACATACGTAAATTTAATACTTATGTAAATATAATTTACCCCGACACTAAAATTGAGATCGTCTGTTATTTAAAAAAAATCCCGCCTCCTGTGACAAATTTTCAACATCTTTTTTTCTTTTTCTTTTAATCATTTTAGTCTCGTATAAAAAGAGAGGCCTATTCTGTTCTTACAAAAACATGTTTGTAAATATTTTTTCTGGCACGAATTATAATAAAAAAAAAAAATAAAGACGAAAATAATAAGCTTTTGAGATTCAGTTTTTGTTTTTGCTTTGAGTCGCAGACACCATTTTAGTATTATAAACAAACTGCATCAACAAATTGTCACAATCTAAAAATTGTCCCATGCACTAAAGGTCTCATTCATGAGGATTTCCTGTTAGTCTAAGATTCATATATATATATATATATATATATATATATATATATATATATATATAGAGAGAGAGAGAGAGGGAGAGAGAGAGAGAGAGTAACCCGGATATAAGAGAAAACCGGATATAAGAGAAACCCGGATATAAGATAGATTTAGAGCCTGCGTTAATGTATATATAATAGACCAAACCCGGATATAAGAGCAACCCGGATATAAGATACTTCTTCTCCAGTCCCGCCAACTCTCTTATATCCGGGTTACACTATATATATATATATATATATATATATATATATATATATATATATATATACATAACGTTAATGACTGGACACTCGTATTCGAGGATACCTGTCTACTAGGGCAGGTAGCTAAACCCTATTGAAGACGCTTGTTCAGGCTCATTTTGTGTTTGTTCAACAGCAACAGAGCCCACCTGTGGTTTATACTGCAACTATGCTGAGCAGACCTTAGTTACAGTTTCTGGGAGAGAGCGGATTAGCTAGCATGATCAGCAATTTGAACAAGACCACCACACTCAAACTCTCGGTCACGATGACTTGTGAATTCGTGCTACCACAGCTATCGACGTCACCCAAGGGTTGCGTCTACCCAATTTCACCCACAAGGAGGCTTGGTATGGTTTTCAGGCACTTTCCAGAGGTGACACAAGCTGGGATCGCCTCCTCGAGACCGATAACATCAAGAAGTCTCATATATATATATATATATATATATATATATATATATGTAAGCAAATATGTGGATGTAGATCCGACGGTATGATGAAAATGTGGAAAAGACAAAGCAAAATCCGAATATGTGAGTTTATTGTTTTTTATTTTGTTTTTTGTTTTTCTGTCAACGTCAGACGTTTCGGTCTAATAGACCATCTTCAGGACATGGTTATTGGAGACATATTTATATTAAATTTAAGTTAAAATGAAGAGACGATAGATACAGGACTAGTCAGAAACAGAAAAACTGAAATTCTAAAGTCAGTGTTCTCTTTCTTGGATTCGGTTACGTTGGCGCCGCGTGGGTGGCGCTGCGAAAATGCGCTCCCAAGAAGGAGATTTTATCTTAAGTGGAAAGGGGGAATTTTATTTAAAACTATAGCTTATCGGTACGTTTGTCAAGCATTAACCTTGCTAGGAAAGCTGATATGTTAAAGCACCCCGGTCTAGTATTTACCGTACGTGAAGTGGATATTATGCCTGCCTCGTATATCTGCCTAAGGTTTTTATTATGGATATATTTTAAAATCTTCACAGAGTCGAAATCGAAATTGTGATCAGATTTGGCTAGGTGTACAAATAAAGAACTACATAAATTACCGAGGCGAATATCTCGTTTATGTTCGGAAACACGAGATTTTATAGACCTACCTGTTTCCCCTACATAACTCAAGTTGCAGTCTCTGCAAGGTATCTGGTAGACGCAAGCATCGGATGTAATATGCTGTCTGCTGGTGTTATTTAATATGCTGCGAATAGTTTTAGTGGGTAATGTAGTAGTTTTAGTTTTTAGCTCGTTTAGATTGTTGGAGATGTGTTCGGTCAAAGGGTTATTCGGTAAAAAGATGCGGCCAATAGGATTATCAGGGGCAACTGAAAGTGTGCCTTTCCCTGACGTAGATGTAGTAGTAGTAGTCGAGGTGTCATTTTGCACTGATGAACGAATTTTGTGAATTTTCAAAGCTTTATTCTTAGCGCTGAGTAATAATTGTCTCGGATACGAAAGGCTTGAGATCGTCTGTTATTTAAAAATAACAATATATACATAGTATATATATATATAACGATATATACATAGTATATATATATATACTATGTATATATATATATACATGGGTCATTCAATAAATAAGGTTAATAATAGTGTGAGAGACATGGTCGAGTTTAAAGAGGGAAGGGAGAGTTTTAAAATTTATTTTTATATTTCTTTTTATTATAATCCTTAATATTGAGGAAGGAGGGGGTAAGGATCAGACACTGACCTATTTAATCAGTGACCTCAACGAAAATGATATGGGAAAAGGAAAAAGAAAAAAAAGGGGAAATGGAAGAAAGGGGTATGTAAAGAGATAAGAGATAAGAAATGTACGTAGGGTTTTGGAGGAACGAGCTTTAGCAATTTAGATAAGAACAGACTTTAACGTATGATAGTAATTTAAATGTTTAAAAACTCCACAAAGAAATTAATTTTAATGTTTGTTAACAATTTAAATATTCAAGTTCTCCACGAATAAATTAGGGATTTAATATAAGCCTAATACTATATTTTTCTTTAAATTAAATTATTCGCTCTGATTTAACATTGAGCTCTAAGGATTTCATCCTCCTTGGGATTATCCATACGGATTACCAAGATTTTCATTACTTAACACACACACACACACACACATAATACATATATATGTATGTGTGTGTGTGTGTGTGAGAGAGAGAGAGAGTGGGTACCAGGACACACACACACATATATACATATATATATATATATGTGTGTGTGTGTGTGTGTGTGTGTGTGTGTGTGTGTGTGTGTGTGTGTGTGTGTGTGCCAGGACCGGTGCGTACTACTGCTGCCCAGATTGGCTGAGCAAGCCAAATTAGGGGCTTCG
This sequence comes from Acanthosepion esculentum, assembly GCA_964036315.1. Lineage (NCBI taxonomy): Eukaryota > Metazoa > Mollusca > Cephalopoda > Sepiida > Sepiidae > Acanthosepion > Acanthosepion esculentum. The sequence goes on from OZ038479.1 coordinate 47,479,001, forward strand.
GCAGTGCTTTGTGACCCTCGCTATCTTATCAACATTTGCTCTTTTTCTCGCTGTATTTAAATACGTTGCAAATTAAACTCAGTACAACTGACTATTTAAGAATAAACAATTTATTTTCTTCTTTTTTTCATCCAAATCCATGAATCGCTTTTGCTCATGCAAAAGTCTCGGAAATAAAAAAAGAAACACTTAATAAAATTCACTATTTTTCTTTTTATCCGTAATGTTGAATGTGTTAAAATTCTTCAACTTTTTAACAAGAAAAAAAAATCTCAAGTTGATGTTAAAAATTGCTGGAAAACATTGTTAATTAAAGATGAACTGATCTATTATGACACGTCTCTAATTTGTATTTAGATGAAGGCGACTCTCTTGCCCAATTTACTTCCGGATCAGTCAATCAATTTTGTGCCATGCATGATACTCCGGTCTGTCCTGCTATTTATCCATAGACAGTCAATTATGTGCCATGAGTGATACACGCTTTGGCGATCATGCATCTATCGATACATGACTGATGAGGCATATATATATATATATATATATATACTAGCAGCGTGGCCCGGCGTTGCCCGTGCTTGATTAAAAAATCATACGACTCATACAGCAATCGCTATCACTTGACTTAAAATATTTTTACCCTTCCTTGCCTTTAAAAGAGTGCCCTTTACTGTGTTGATGTTGCTGCATGCCTTACTTCTTGTCTATCCCACACTGCGAATTTTTTCTAAGCTCTATGCTAAACATTAAATCTGTTACGAAAAACGAACCAAAACAAAATAAACACAAAACAATCAGCTTTAAAAAAGAACTTGTGACTGGAAAAACCAAATGAAACCAAATGAAAAAAAGAATGTTAACAACAAATACTTTTTCACACCCAACCCAGTTCTGTGGAATCAGAATCAACGTTGAATTTAAGCAAGCGAATGAGCCAATTGGAGTAAAGTGCCATGCAGATTTAAATTTTTCCCACTTGTGACGAATGCAGCTATCGATTTCTTTTTTGCATGCTAGCATGCTAGTTAACATTCGTGTCAGTCAGCTGTTGGCTCTCACGCTGGCCAATAGAATTTTCCTGTCTATTCGTGGCAGCCAGCTATAGGCTCTCACTCTGGCCAGTAGAAAATGGCCGCAAACTACATGAAAACTGCCGTAGAAACATGAAAAAAAAATCGATTATTTCCACTATCGATGGGAATTGGGAAATGCAAAGTCGGTCTTGGCCTTTCCGCTAACTTGGAGCATGTGCATGTAAATCTTGGTGCAAATCCGTCGAAAATTGCGGCCGTGCATTCGGTACACATACACACACACACACACACACACACACACACACACACATCCTGCTTTTTATAGATAGAGATATGAGTAATTCATCGAGCCCAGAATAATCTTCAACAGAATACAGAAAGCACTGAGCCTCATCAGTAAGTGCGCATCCACTACCGAGAATCGAATCCGGACCGTTTCGTATGAAAGGAGCCTCGTGGAAGACACAGACTAGGATCGACATAGCACCGCTACTCACTCAGTTCCGCAGCGATAATCATCCAAATATACGGATAACCTCGGAACAGTGCCCCAAGAGCCACGTCTGCTTTTGATCCTTAGCCGCTCCTCACGAGCTGGGTCAAGCAAGAACATACAGTGAAGAAATTTGGGCGGGGGAGGGAGCGGGGGGGATTTAGAGTAATCATGTATAGTATACTTGGCGCTATATCGAGTCTAGGTTGTGTCTTTTTCTACAGTTGGTATGACGTTTGCGTTGTATCGAAACGGTCCGCGTTCGATTTTCGGTAGTGGATGCGCACTGCTGATGAGCCCCAAATAGGACGTAACGACCGTCCAGTCCTTTCTGCATTCTGTTGAAGATTATTCTGGTGAAGTACTATACAGTGTAACCCGGATATAAGAGAGTTGTCGGGACCGGATAAGAAGTCTCTTATATCCGGGTTTCTCTTATATCTGGGTTTTGTATATTTTGTTTAGGTAAGTATGGCTCTAATTTGGGACCAGAGAAAATCTCTCTTATATCAGAGTTTCTTATATCCGGGTTACACTGTATGATTACTCTAAATCCCCCCAAATTACCTATATATATATATATATATATATGTATTTATGTATATATATATATATATATATATATATATATGTGTGTGTGTGTGTGTGTGTGTGTGTGTGTGTGTGTGTGTGTGTGTGTGTGTGTGTGTGTGTGTATATATAGTGTATTTAGGCAGCAATCCCTCATATTTCTTTCCAAAGTAAATAATAACGATATTGAACACACGGTCAAAAGTAACATAAAGTTTTTCTACAAAAGCCAAATGCATCTCAACTACAAACAAGACGAATCCTCACTTAGAAATATCATAAAGAAATACACTACTCCGAATAACCCGAATAAAAATATTAAACTAGTTATCTACTACAAAAAAATTTAAAACAGCTAGCCTTATCCTCAAAAATAACAACACACCAGCAAAAAATCAAAATTACAAAGAACGAACATTATTTATGAGTTCAAATGCCCCTTAAGGAACTGAGTTCCTGATCAAACCGAATTCATAAATAATTACATAGGTCACACTACTACATGCCTATCCAGACGCCTTACCTTACACCTGTCCGACTACAGCTCTTTCAGAACCCATTTAAACACACACACAAACTTACTCGACTCCATCCGAAACTTACTAGTAGAAAATACAAGCACATAAACTTATCCACATGTAAAAAAAAGATTAAAATAATAATGGAAGTCTTAATAATAAAAAAGAAAAAGCCAACACTCAATAATATTAACTACAAAGACAACCACAATGTGCTGTGTTCGGAAAATAAAAAATCCCTATAACTCTAGAAACATTATTTACATTATTCGGACTATTGTCCTTATCCCTGTCGCCATATTTATTACAACGTTTCGGCCGTTGTACGCTCCGACCTTCAAATTAAACATGGTACGTGGAACTAGAACAGTCTACCCCAGTGAGTGTAATAAAAGGTTCAGATCGACATTCCAACCACCTGAAGAAGGCCGAGGCGCACAACGGCCGAAACGTTGTAATAAATATGGTGACAAAGATGAGGACAATAGTCTGAATAATGTAAATAGTGGTCATAATACCTCATCTCAGAAATATAGACAGAAACTCTTGAAACATACACACAACCCATACATCCAGTTAAAAAGTAAAAATAAAATCATCCTTGATAATGTCTAAAAGTACAGCTGGATGCGCTCGGGATTGCACAACATTTGGACAGTTTCTACACAGTCTGTTTCCAGAAAAGAAAACACTTGTTCAAACACAAGAAAAATTAAATAAAAAGCTTAATCGCAGTAACTTGTCTGTCGTCTTTAATAAAATATATATATTATAATTATTTTGTTTTTAAAAAATGATTCCATCGCTATACACAGAAATTTTTGTGCTTCAGAATCGAAACTAAATTTATAAATTTAATTATAAAAATTAAACTTGAAATACATAGTCTCGTTCCATTGTCAAGCGATGTTAGGAATAACGGATGTATATGTGTGTTATTAGACACCCCCACCCCACCTAAACTTAACCTGACTTTGCAAGTAACATATATTGGATACATAAGTTGTCTAGGGAAATTAAAACCCAACCACCCCTAATCAAAATAGATTGCATTTTCCTTAACCTTAACAACTCATAATATTAATATCGTCTGCGCTTATAAATTAAGTAAATTACTTAGAAAGTTATTCCTAACATCGCTTGACAATGGAACCAGACTATAGATTTTAAATTTATAAATTTAGTTTCAGTTTTGAAATATGGAAATTTTCTGTGTTGCGATGGAATTATATTTTTTAAAAAGAAAATAATTACAATATTTTGCTCTACTGTTTGTATCAAGTACTATTTTTTTTAAATAAAAATAATTGCTAAGAACACCAGATTATAAATCTTACTGTTCTTTCTTATTATTTTAATATATATATATATATATATATATATATATATATATATATATATATTCTCTAACGCCTTCGTGAGCATGTGTAGTTGCATCAACGTAAACATCATTTTAGACGGATGAAGTCCTAAAGGACGAAACGTGTCACATGAAAGCTCGTTTTCACTTTTTGTCAGAGTTTTTCCTTAAAAGAATATTTATCCGGGTAATTAAGTAGCCATCCGAACTTTCTCTTACCTGTGAAGCGTTTTTGGATCAGTCTAAATAACACCTGGAATAGAGAACTGCTGGTCACTGTTTAGAAGGCTCTTAAAGAATACAAAGCATTCCTTCAGCGTGAGCTCAGGAAGATGACAATAATTGGCGTTGTAACATCTCGGAAGTTATGACAGGCATGACTCAAAGACTTTCTATAGTTTTATGCCTCTGGCTTTTGGTTCCAACACGTCTCCTGATGTTCCGATGAAATCCCACGATGTCAAAACAACTATTAAGGATCCCGAGACGACGGATGGAAGGTTTTATCATTTTTATCAATTAGTGAAACAACTATATACTGATATGAAGGCTCATCTCACATCCAACGGATCACTTTCAGATGAAATTGCAGTGGACAATGCGGGTGTAGGTAATTCGGTCGTCCGGGTTCTAAAGATCCAGGGTAAAAAAAAAAAAAGAAAACGCTGCAAACCCAAATTTAATATTAGCGATTTTTCTCCATGGGTTAAGATTTGGGATACGTTTACTGACTGGAGGCTATATGTTGATAGAGTGAGTCTATGTCTCGGGTCGGGCGGAAAACGTTGATTTGTGTATTGGTGTCCACTAAGAATATATATCCGGTATTGTTATCCCGGATGTAGAACAGACGATTTTTGTGGTGCCTCCCAACAGCTAGTGCCGTCTTTAATAAGGTATGTGTTAAGGGGTCTCCCCTTTTTACATAAATGGACTCACCCAATATACTACCGCCAGTGAATACCCGGAGAGTAGTATTAGAGGAGGGTAGCACAATAGTCACCGTCACGAGCACCTAGACTAAGTAAGGAGTCATACCGGGATACTTCAATACCAAGACTGTATATATATTATTGCTACTAACAAGCATTCCTGGATCTACTAACCCGCATTACCAGTTTGTATTATTACGTTAATACATTTATTTTCCTTATCCATTCCTGGCGTTTGTTATTCATTGATATCAGATTCATCACGGAATGCACAACAGTATGAATCCGCTTCTCCGTCCAGATACGGGTAAATAGCAGGACAGAGCGGGTTCTATAGCCTTGGATGGCAATTGGTATATCGCAGAAAGAAATGGCAACCTACAGCGGGAAAAAAATCTGCCTCGTCAGTCATGTATCAAAAGATACATGACCGCCTAAGCATGTATCACGCATGGCACATAACTGGTTGAGGAATCGGAGAACCGAGTTCGAATTCCGATCGAATCCATTACATTCACTTACGTGCTAATACCCTTGGAAAAGGTATGAATGCCCTTCTTCTCCCTCCAGCTATGGGTAAATAGTAGGACAAACCTGGTTCTATAGCCTTGGATGGCAACTGGTCTACCGCAGAAAGAAATGGCGACCTACTGCGGGAAAAAATCTACCTCGTCAATCATGTATCGAAAGATACTTGATCACCTAAGCGTGTATCGGGCATGGCACATAACAGAGACGTCAGGAGGTACGGTGGTGTAATGGATAGCCGCTCGGATTGAGGAATCAGAGAGCCGAGTTCGAATTCCAGTCAGATCCATTACATTCACTTACGTGCTAATACCCTTGGGAATGGTATGAATCCTCTTCTTCTCCCCCCTCTAGCTATGGGTAAATAGTAGGACAGAGTGGGTTCTATAGCCTTGGATGGCAACTTGTCTACCGCAGAAAGAAACGGCAACCTTCTGCGGGAAAAAAATCTACCTCGTCAGTTATGTCTCGAAAGATACTTGATGACCTAAGCGTGTATCACTGACTGACTGAATTGCTGCCGGGGTACGCGTTTCCTTGTTTCTGCGCGGTGTTGGGATTTCTCCTATAGAACATGCAGAGTTCTACGCATTTTCTACGTCTCATTCCCAAATTTATAGTGATACCAACAGGTATCCCAAGAAAAGTTTGACTGGCTCCTGGAGTCTTTGGCCGCTTCCCGAAATCCGTTCGGGAACGAGCAAACTTCTGGTTACTTTGTTTTTTTTTTGTTTTGTTTTTTCATTATGATTTGGAGTTGAATTGTTAATAGCTCCATTTTTTTTTTCAATGCGCGACATTCTGTTAGAATATCCATCCATTGGTGTAGTGGCATGTGTATACAGCTTTCTTTGTATCCTGTCGGCAAATCCATGTCTTGAAGTAGAGAGTTGACTATCTTTGTTATATGCGTATGAAGTTGATCGTTCCACAACTGTATAGCGTCCTGCTACCACTTCCATTCAATGCAAAATCCGGACTAAAAGTGGATCACAGAGCCTTGATATCTTTCTCATTTCTCAAAGGTCAGTTAATATAAAAATCATGTTCTCAACTACGTCCGAATAACATTGACCCGATCAAAAATACAATTCCGCCAAAATCTGTCTATTCCTCTCGGAGCCTATCACGTGACCAAGTTGGTTATAAATACTTTGGCACAAATTCGTTCTTCCGCTTTTAATTTCTCTTGCCTACCAACAATGCAGAACTTTTTTAAAAAATCGTTTCAACCCGGTTCGGGCGAACGCTATGAAACGCCATCACACACGCACACATGCACATGCACGTACGTACGAAACATTACGGAACATGAAAAGCAGCAGAAACCAAGAACAAGACACATAAGATTCGCCAGCGGCGCGTAGAAGTAGTCAACTGCTAGGAGTCGTGAATTCCAGAAGTAATCTCCAACTGCAGGATACCTACCAACCGCCCCACGCGGTCAGATGTGGCACAAGGTCGAATTTAATGTGAAGTATCCGAGCCAGTAGGCTCAGCCAAAAATTTCCCGTAGAGACCGTATAAAACCGGGTAAGGTAGCTGTTTTCCGAGACGAGACTCTGCCCTTCGACATAGCCTCGTCTGGAGATCCTCTCTGCCCAGAGGCAGAGAGTTTGACCAGCACAGCTGGAGACGAATCTCCAACTGCAGGATATCTACCAACCGCCCCATGCGGTCAGATGTGGCACAAGGCCGAATTTAATGTGGGGTATCCGAACTCGTAGGTTCGGACAAAAATTCCCCGTAGACCCCGTATAAAACGGGGTTGGGTAGCTGCTTCCCGAGACGAGCCTCGTCTGGGGATCCTTTCTGCCCGGAGGTAGAGAGTTTGTCCAGCACAGCTGGAGACGGATCTCCAACTTCAGACCAACATACAGTATTTACTACTGTATTTATGTGAATGGGGACATACCCATTATCTTCCGCAGGTATGCTACAACACAGGTTGACCATATTCTTTTGCCAGCTGGAGAAGAATGTCTGAGAAGGTTCAACTCGTGGATTTTCGATAACGAAGCCGACAAAAATAACCCAGAAGTTATTTGTCCGAAATTCCAGGGGCGGTTAGAACCTCCAGTAAACTTCCGCGTCGCACGATTTTACCTACGACAATATACGCAAAGGTATACGGGAAGCCTTGATGAATTCATAGCTAGGTGCAGGTCACAAGCAAAAATTGCAATTTCCGAAATTTTCCCAGGAAACCGAAGAACGGTTAATAGAGCAAAAACTATTACTGGAACGAAAAAAATGTCCGGAATTGCGGAAACAGCTTTTAGCGAAAGACGAAGGGCTTACACTTCCAGAAACCCTAAATATCTGTAGAATCCGTGAGGCTTCTTTTAATCATACGAAGCAAATGGCCCAAATCCACGAAGGAGAGGACCGGGAAATCAATGCAATTAGATGCGCTCACTCCCACCAAAAAGTTACATGTTTCGCTACGTGTACAGAATTTGGACGGAAAAATCACCTGGCAAAAGTATGTAACAGCGAAAACGAGAACGCAGAAAGATACACACAAAAACGAACACGACGGAAAAGGGCCAAAAATTGAAACCAGGGCCCCAGGGAATACAGAGAAACCACTAACACAGACACCAGGACAGGGAATGCAGTAACTGTGTCTACTCAATAAATTGACGGTGACCAGTTTTATGAACGTTTCTAGCAAACGTCTTTTGATACGATTCAGGGACATAACGAACAAGAAACCCGGACCGAAGGCTTTCGCAGATCTTCATTGCAGGCTTCCCAATCTATCAGGCACCCAAAAACTAAAGGCCAAGGTTGACACGGGAGCTGAAGGAAATACCCTGCCTTTACATACGTTCCGTAAGAGGTTCTGGACAGCCACTCCCTGGTGTAATATGTAATGAGTTAGCAGTACTGACCGCATGTAATGGTTCCAGCATCACTCAACATAGGTCTATTAAAATACAATGTTCCTACAAAGGGAAGTGAAAAACACTGAATTTCTTTGTGGTGACCCCAGAGGGACCTACTATACTAGGACTACCCTCGCACAGAGACATGGGGCTGGTAACACTGAACTGCAACATTCAAAAAACTCCAGCTCAGATATACTCCGCAAAAGACCTAATAAACATGTACCTGGATCAGTTTGACTGCACAGGCAATTTCGCGGGTGAATACCACATTGTCCTGATGTGGTGGTGGTAGTGGGGGGGCAATATCACCCCGAAATAATACTAATGATAATAAAGGAGAATGTGCCGGAAAGCAGGGGAAAAAAAGTTTTTCAAAAGAACCAAGATGTTAAAAATGTTGTAAAGACTTTGAATTGTAAATTTTACAGAAAGTAAATTTAGAACACGAAATACAATCTTTTAAAGCGTACAAAAGATATCGGATTATTAATAGAAGATAGAATTAAGAATGTCTTGATCTGATGGTTAATTTTATCGATAAAACAGGTCAGCATGAATCTATGTAAAGTTTACCAAAATTGCTCAGAACTATTAATAGATAAATTTCGAACAATGACAATACGGTCAGGCTATTGAAAGATGAAGCAAGTGTGAAGATTTAATTTAGAAGTGTGTCGGGAAATGGGTCGAACCCGTTCCTAATAAAGTATGTCAGTACGTTCGCTCTAGAAAAAAAACAAATACGTCACCAGTTCTCTATATAAGGGGTGGAGAACAGAGCAGAGTTGGATTAAAGACAGTGAAGAAGTAACGTCAGAGATTGGAACAAAGCGCCCGCTAACATGTGCTGTTGATATAAGTACCGCTGCTCCCGCTACCACTAATATTACTACTACTATTACTACTACTGAGGACAGGACATTGACGGTTGTAGTAGTTGCGCTAAGAACAGACCAAAAATAGTTAAAACGAAGCCAACTCTCTCCTTTAACGAAATTACACGAAGTATTTTCTTTTGTTTTCTTGATCATCGTTCATATACAAGAGACATTCAACGTTTTGCCACGAAAATTGTATTATTATATGTATTGTTCATGTTATATATATATATATATATAACTTTTGCCCCTCTAAAATCGGGTCGATTTCGCCATATTTATTTTCTGTTAACACAATTCTCACACAACAAGTTTGCAGGCAGACCAACGGAGAGCTTTCGGAATTCTACGACCCGATAACTATTCGCCAGAATCAAAAATCACAACGTGGCTGGTGAGTGGAATCGAATCGACATTTGAAACCGGAGACTTAGGTCTAACCTGTGATACTGGATCATACAGGACTAACGGGCGGTTTTGTGGATGATGTCGGCCCAGTGAGGTTAGGATACGGTGTCACATGGACGCCTTGACCAGAGATCGCGTTACAACTGACACCATGCGAAAGGATCGGCGTTACACTGAAACCGGACAACCACCCTGTAATACACGGATCCAGGAAATGTTCCATCCATATGACAGAGAAACATGGTATCATTTACAGAGTAAGCGAGCCTACAGAATGGTTTAACAGACTAGTGTATGTCGGCAAAGGCAATGGCAAATTTCGTCTTTGCTTAGATCCAAAAGATCTAAACAGCGCTATCATGCGATATCACCATAAGACGCTCACAATGAAGGAGCTTTTACACAAACTCTCTGGTTCCAAGTACTTTTCCAAACTGGACGCTAAAAACGGATACTGGTCAATCACACTCGATTCTGAATCACAGCTACCGACCGCTTTCAACTCTCCCTTTGGAAGATATTGCTTCTAGAGAACGCCTTTTGGCCTGGTGATGTTCCAAGATGTATTCCAGCAAAAAATGGACATGATACTGGAGAAGTGCCCTGGGATACTAGGTTTAATCGATGGTGTCGTAGTATATAGGGAACCCAAAGAGGAACACGACTGGAATCTTCACAACTTAATGAAGATAGCACAGATCGAAGGACTCGAGTGCAACAGATGCGTTGTTGACTAAAAGGAAATACATTTCTTTGGGGCCATCTATGACGAGAACGATGTACGCCCTAACCCCAGGAAGGCGGATGAAATTAAAAATTTGCCCAGCCCGACAAATGTCACAGACTTACGAGAAGTGCTGGGAATCACCACCTACATTGCACCTTTTATTCCGCGTCTCTCTGATTTCACATCACCTATGAGAAATCTACTAAAAAAGAGGTACGGTGGAGTAATGGATAGCGGCTCGGATTGAGGAATCGGGGGGCAGTATGGTCGCATGTTCCAGTCGAATCCATTATATTCACTTGTGTGCATGAGAAAGGTATGAATCCTCCTCTGTTTACCCCCAGCTATGGGCAAATAGCAGGACAGACTGAGTTATATAGCATTGGATAGCCACTGGTCTACCGCAGAAAGAAATAGCAACCTACATCAGGAAAAAAAAATCTGCCACGTCAGTCATGTATCGAAAGATACATGATCGCCTAAGCGTGTATCACACATTGCACATAGCTGACTTCACACGACTTCTTCTATATATGCGCTTCCTCTATGGTCACGTGATCTACTTAATTCAGTAATCTATGTTCACTCGAAATCTATGTTCAAACAAAAGTGTCAGCAGCGACACTTGATTCCAATATAACACAAACCAAACCAATTATTTGGAGAACAAGAAATTCCAGGCAGGGCGATCAGCGACAACGGTCCCCATTTCAGCTCAGTGCTATTTAAGCAGTTCGAGAGAGAATGGGGACATCGCACATCATCTCCAAAATATCTGCAATCAAACGGCCTCGCAAAACGCTGCGTGCAGTCAATGAAATCTGCCATCAAGAAGCGACATTGACATGGTATTATTATGCCTCCGAGCAACTCCATTAGACCATACAACACAGTCAACAAGGGAACTGCTGTACAATAGAAAACGGGTTAGCAACATTCCAGTAAAATGTGCCAACTATAGCATCCTGCTACTACTTTTCTATCAATGTCAAATTTGGGGCAAATCTGTTTAAAAAAAAAAGTGGATCACAGGGCCTTGATATTTTATGCATCTCTCATTGGTCAGTTAATATTTAAATCATCTTTTCAACTACTCCCGAATAACATCGACCGAGTTCCTGACCTGACAAAAATACATTTTCCGCCAAAAATCAGAAATACTTCCCGGAGCTTGTCACGTGATTACATTGATTATAAATACCAGAATCAAGTTCTCTCTCTCTCTCTCTCTCACACACACACACACACACACACACACACACACACACACACACACACACACACACAAATGTCGCTGTTTAAGAAATCGCGTTCCGATCCAGTTCAGGCGGACGCTATGAAAACATATTCACACACGCACACATACACGTACGTACGAAACTTAATTACGAACATTACAAAACATTACAAGCATCAACATATTACGAATATTCAATTACAAGTAACGGAAACTAATTAAACATTACGGAACATTCACTCCTTCAGCTCTTCTGAAGCTAAAAGTTTCTCAACATATTTTCAGCTTTACGGTATTCTGTCAATCAATTCTCTCACAGGGAACATTTTGAGCGGCAAGTTCATTCAACTTCCTATGAGCTCAGATAAAAAAATATTTCATCAGTAAAGACTTTAATTCCAATCAAAGGGAAGTAACTCCTAGGCTTGTACATCATTACATACTTTTAAATATAAATATGAATATTGTTCTTGTAATAAAAACAGTGTTTTGTGTTGTTTCTCTTGTTTGCTTTTCGTTTGCTTACAAATTTGTAAAGTAAAAGAAATGTACGGGTTGATTTAGGCCGCCAATACCGCTACATAACCACTCCATGCAAAAATAGGGAATATCAACCTGATTGTACCAGAGAACAGCAGGACAGTAAACTCGTAATTCCATTCGAAATTCCTCAAAGATCAACCCTGAATCCTACACTGAGGGTGGAGACTGGAGACCAAATCACTGCCAGATGACCAAAGCCAACATGCCCAACATGAAACGTATGACGCATATCTACTCTCAGGCACGAAAACACATATAAGAACCAAATCTAGTTGCATAGTAAGGCCACTATCAAGATTCAATGAATAAGAACATTTATTCATTACTTATTTAATTTTCCATGTTTCTTTTTCTCAATTCTTTATAAAAAGAGCATGTAATATTAGGATTCCAATTATCTCCCCTAGACTAACTCGCCAATAAAGGAAGGTAGAAAAGCGTTCTGGGAGAAGAGCGTCCGAAAAAGCATATGGCGAATAAAGCAAGCAGTCTAAACCTTAAGATGTGTGTTACGTGTCTTCATTCTTCATAATAATACTACAATCACAAGAGCCAGAAGCAAGCCAACTATACCGACCTGCTTCATCCTCCTGCAAACAATCTGCAACAAGGTTTGCAGGTCTTCATCTGGACTAAAAACTTACATGCTGGTACGTACAGGCACGGGAGAGTTGTTTGTAGGGCGTGCAAAAAAATCCAATCGACCCAATCAAGGATACAGAGTTTATCAGTCATATATGCATGCTACCTCTGAAATCAAATGCTGGTCTCAACGGTCTTTTTAGGAGCCAGGGACGCAGACACGAGACGGAAGCCATTTACAAATTATACGAGGGGTGAGAAGGCGGCTCTCATATGAGCAAGAAGTAGCACCATACAAGGTTGGTGGGTACAACCGTGACCTCCGAGAGAGGTGGTCACGGTACAACCCCTAATTATATTCATTGAAATGACATATTCGAAAAACACCACCACCACCACTACTACTACTATTATTATTAGAACAAGTGGTGGTGGTGGTAGTAGTGATAATGTTGTTTTCCCATTCCTACTTAAAATCTATTAATTTTTTTTTTATATTGTCTTTCCTTTCAGCGAAATTTTATCTATTTATGTCTTAATTTTCGCGCGCGTGTGATTCCTTTGAATCATTTTAGTTTTTAAAATAAAATTAGTCTGAGACAAGATCGCAGGTGGGGAATATACAGTAAGGCTCGAACCCACTACACGCCATTGCACAAGGAGGGGGAATCGAAGCGTGGAAAGCTGTCAACTAAAAGTTGCAGTGGGAGAAGTTAGGTAATAGCGAGCAGGAGGAATTTCGGAGTAAAAGTAAGAGTAGTAATTATAGACGTGGTAGCAAAACAGGAAGTCGTACGTTTTTCAAAGCGAACACGTGTTTTTATTTCCCTCAGTAAGGGCGCTTTGACATTTATTTAAGTAATAGTTTGTTCATTTGTGGCGTTGTGTCAAATTAAGCTAATAAGTAATAATACCTGCTATTTAATTTATGCTTTTAAAAATGTTCGAATGAAAAATATAAATTTGAATTCAATGACTTTAGTTTTAGGTACGTATACATTTTTGAAATTATTTTCATTTTCTGTTTAAAACATTGTTTTCTTGTGTAAATTTTTTTTTTGTTGTTAAATTTGAAATGAATTATTTTTTTATATTGATTTTTAAAAAAAACTATTATCGAATACAATTACTGTGATTCGGATCTTTTTGAAATGACTAGAAAGGAAATAATTAATGAGCAAAGTTTGCGCATTATTTCGTTTCTAGCATTTTTTTTTAGATAATCATGCTCTTTGTAAATTAAAGTGTAAAGCCTTTATTTTAATTATAAAAAAGATGCTAGGAAGAAGCATTTTTTATTTTGTAAATAATCATGCTCTTTACAAAGTTCGCGCATTAATTATTTTGTTTTAATTTAAAAGAAAAGCTTTATTTTATTATATAATCTGTTTTTTTTTTTATTTAAAAAGAAAGCCTTAGTATAAAATAAAGAACAGTTATCACTGCTTTTCGCCACAACTTCAGTAATTTAGACGATTAAGATCAGTTAAGTGCAGTAAAAAGGCCTTTAATTAAGCTTCCGCGTGCAAAATATTCCGCAGTGAATGTAGTTAAAGAAGGCCAGTAATGGCCGACAGCTGAACACAATTGAGTCTGAACTTTTATTGTCGATAACTCCAAAACGGTATCAAAATCAATTTATCAAAATTTAATTGTTATTTTTGAGTTCAGAATGTATTGTAAATTTACATGGAAATATAACAATTCGTGCAATTTTTAATAGATATTTTGCACGGAGCTTAAAAACAAAATTATCCAAAATAAAGTTAAAAATAATTTTTTTTTTTTTTTAAATTTATTTGTAAAAAAAATAAAAAATAAATAAATACAAATCAATCACTTGTCAGGCTGCATTTTTTAAAACAGATTTTTTTTTCAAAATAATAATTGCAAACACTTTTAGTCATGTTCAGGATTTTATATAAAAAAGGGGCGGTTAGTAAAACTGGCCAAAGAAAATTAAAAAAAAAAAAAAAATTATTTCCACAAACTTTTCTAAAACTAAAAAACTAAAAATATGACCTATTCAACCCAGAATTCATTACCTATTAAAATAAGTACTGAAAATTTAATTTAAACTAGGTAATTCTCTGATCTTTATTAAACTGCCAAAGGCTGAGAATAAGTTTTACTTTTATAGAAAGTGCATATTTCCCATTTTATTGTTAGGGAACAAAAAAAGTTTTTTTTAATTCAGGCCCCATTTACCCCCCCCCCCCCCGTTGTAATATTTTTGTCATGATGTAATTTTTTTCCATTTATTACACATGGCTATCCTTTTTGTGTTGCTTACATTCATCACTTCACGTACTTCACTGTCCATTTCAAACCAAGTATTATGACTGGTGTTTAACATATTCCCAATCGACAGGTTTGGGGGGGGGTTAAGACCTCAGTAAGTCAGTTATGTGTCGTGCTTAAGCGATCATGTATCTTTACTTTTTTTTTTTTTTCCTGCAGTAGGTTGCCATTTCTTTCTGCAGTAGAACTGTTGCCTTCCAAGGTTATAGAACCCAGTCTGTCCTGCTATTTACCCATAGCTGGGGGGTGGGAGAGGATTCATACCCTTTTCCCAAGGGTATTAGCACATAAATAAATGTAATGAACATTGGGGCTCAGTTTTACATTACAACCAAATCGATGATTGAAATTGCATTGACTAGTGCCATAACTATGGTTTGCAAGCGGTCAGTGTGAACTGCATTGCTTGCAACAGTTGTCATAGGGAGCAAACCTATGAACTATCGGTGGACGACAGGATTTCGAGGTGTGCATGTAAAGCTGGGGGTGGGGACAAAAAATAGCACCTTACTTTGAAATAATAAAACAGATATATAATTTTCAATTAAACGTTTCTAATGTTTCTTTTTTCATGTATCCTTTCTCACTGAATGAATAACCCCATTGCATCTCAGTGGCTGTAGTTAAAATCATGGATGTTCTAAAACGCATTTTTTAAAATAATTTAAATAAAAAAATTTATTTGAAGTTAAATTTTTGGCACTAATACACTTACACGCCCCTCGTTGCTTAGTTTTTTTTTTTTTTTTTGGTAAATTTCCTTTTTAAGCCATGCAAAGAAAATCCATTACAACTTTCCCAAATCGTCATATTTCTGTGTAAATGCACATGCTGAACTCGAAAATAACACCAAAAGTTTGATAAAACCTACCGTTTTGAAGTTATCAACAATAAAATTTCGGACACAGTCACGTTCATTCGTCCGCCATTACAGGCTTTGTTTAACTACATTCACTGCAGAACACTTTCCCCACGAAAGCATAATTAATGGCCTTTTTACTGCTCTTAACTGATCTTACTCGTTTAGATTACTACGCACTTAAGTTGTGTCGAAAAGCAATGACAAGTTTTTTTTGTTTTTTTTTTTAACTGTTTTACAAAATGCTTCTTCCTAGCATTTTTTTATTTTGTAAATAATCATGCTCTTTACAAAGTTCGTGCAGGAAGATGACCTCGATGCCTTTCAATCCCACCCTTTTAACTGTTGAATATAGCCACCTCTTCTACCCCAACAGCTTCCTCTCTCACACTTCCCGAAAGTGGAACTCCTTTCCTCTTACTTGCTGCCCTGATAACTATAATCTTCAAAAATTTAAGTATAATGTCAGTCAGCGTCTTGTTGCCTTGATCTCTATTCTTCTTTTTATCCTTCTCTCAGAACCCCCACCACCGGTCTTTTCTGTTATTTACATTATCTGTATTCACTTGCATACTACTGGCAAAAAAAAAACCCAAAACAACTAATAACCTCAATATGGCCAAGTGGTTAGAACATTCGTTTTCTGACAATGAGACCTGGGTTCAAATCTCACCCTGGTTGATTTGTCAGGAAGATGACCTTGATGTTATTGGTATTGGGGAGGCAATCCCAGCATGCAGCATCTTTGGAAAGTAACCTGAAAACCATACCACTGTTTGACCGAAGCCTTATGAGTGAAATTGAGTAGATGAAACTCTTTATAGACGTACTTTATAGACATACATTTTATAATAAAATTACCAGCAAGACGTTTCTATATTGTAAAATGATCAACATTACATTTTATAGCAAAATGTCCAACAATACATTTTATCTGTATTTAAAGCCAGGAATTTACATTTAAAATATATTTAGTTGAAGCCATAAAATTGTATTCAAAATATTTAGATTTTGGCTTTAAATAATCCCCGGAGGTTGATATGTCACTAAACAAAATCAACCAACCAACATCAAAGAAATCTTTCAGGACATTAATCCATATAATATCCTACAATTATAAAGAAATCAAACTGTATTCCAAAATATAACTTCAACAAAACTACAACATAAAACACACACATCACTGCCTCTAGTAATCCTGTCCCTACAAACATGTATATGCACAAAAGCAGAGTATCATCTACCATGTATTCAGTTGTGAAAGCAGAATAACATGCCATATTTTTTATTACTTCAAAGCTCCTAAGAAAATTAAATTTTGGCATTAAAAGACTCATGAGGATTTATTCCTTTATAAATTGGTAAATGGATTATATATTATTGCATTTTTTTTATAATGTAAATATAAAATTTTTCCTGTAAATAAACAACATAATGGTGTTTAATGTTTTTGTAAATTCTCAAGAAGAAAAAAAAATGTGTAAATTGAAGTTTTATGGCAATTCTAACCATTGCTTTTTAAAAACGAGCTTTGTTGAAGAGTGAAGGTAGTTAAAACAAAATATCAATGTTATGGGAGAGACTATCCTTTTGGCACTCTGTCTTACTGCAGACATGAAGGTCCATGTTTACCCAAAAAATCTTTAATTACTTATTTGTTTATTATCTCTATCTATAAAAGGCAGGATGTGTGTGTGTGTAACAAATGCACGGCCACAATTATCGACGGATTTGCACCAAAATTTACATGCACATGCTCCAAGTTAGCGGGAAAGCCAAGACCGACTCTGCATTTCCCAACTCCCATCAATAGTGGAAATAATCGATTTTTTTTTCATGCTTCTACGGCAGTTTTCATGTAGTTTGTGGCCATTTTCTACTGGGCAGAGTGAGAACCTATAGCTGGCTGCCACGAATAGGCAGGAAGATTCTATTGGCCAGCGTGAGAGCCAACAGCTGACTGACATGAATGTTAACTAGCATGGTAGCATGCAAAAACAATCGATAGCTGCATTCGTCACAAGTGGGAAAAATTTAAATCTGCATGGCACTTTACTCCAATTGGCTCATTCGCTTGCTTAAATTCAACGTTGATTCTGATTCCACAGAACTGGGTTGGGTGTGAAAAAGTATTTGTTGTTAACATTCTTTTTTTCATTTGGTTTCATTTGGTTTTTCCAGTCACAAGTCCTTTTTTAAAGCTGATTGTTTTGTGTTTATTTTGTTTTGGTTCGTTTTTTGTAACAGATTTAATGTTTAGTATAAAGCTTTGAAAAAATTTGCAGTGTGAGATAGGCAAGAAGTAAGGCATGTAGCAACATCAGCACGGCAAAGGGCACTCCTTTAAAGGTAAGGAAGGACAAAAATATGTTAAGTCAAGTGATAGGAATTGCTGTATGAGTCGTACAATTTTTGAATCAAGCACTGGCAACGCCGGGCCATGCTGCTAGTATATAATAATAATTTTTTTATTTTTTTAGGTTTGAAAGTTACCAACATCATTGACCAATGTGTCAAAGTGAGGAGTTACAGCCAGCACTGACCAGTTTGGCCAATTTTCAAATGAAGTATCCATTCTGAGAACAAAACTGGTTCTGTCAAAAAAAAGTTTTTAAACAATTTTTTTTTTTTTAATTAAAAAAATTGGAACTAAAAAGTAAAAACATTCAATAAATTCAAGTTTTGTCAAAAAAAAATAACTACTTACATCTGCGACTGTTGTAAAAAAAAAAAAAAAAAATATATATATATATAAACTTCATTCACTCAATGCAGCACTTTAAATAAAATAAAATAAAAAAGAAGGTCCCTCTTCAGGACTATATTTTCCTTCTTGTATTTGTATGAATAAATCCGTATCGTGGAAATTCTTGCTGTCTGCATGAATAAATATTTGTCACTGAATTTCATGTCTTACCGTTTTCTTTCGTGGGAACTGTTACTTTGTGAAACATACTCTTGTGTGGATGCTTCCCTGAACACTGCAATCTTGACCCCTTCAAGTCGAGGGTGTGGGGTCTTCATTGAAAAACTTCCTCCTAGATGCTTCCTTGGGCATTACGATTTTAACCTCAAGACTTGGTCATTATCTATCTTCTTTATCCTCACTTTTTTTTTACTTCCCTTTACGTTCATATCACGTACCTCAATAATTAACCTTCTACCAAGAGTGACTCTTGGGCCTTGCATGGGGTAACTTAAGTATAAAAAAAAAAAAGTACAGTTCTACATTGTGGGCACATTCAGGTGTTCCCAAACAGTAAGCATATGAAATTTGGATGCTTTCATTATTAAAAAGTGTGTTGGACAAAATAATTGGAACAGGTGCAAATTCCACTCCTATATTTCAAAGACGTATTATATTAAGAACTTTAACTAAAATTTCGTAATTGCAGTTTATATCTATTGTAAATACATTTATTTATCTAATTTACTGTCTTTGTCTTATTTCTTTTTAGAATTTAGTAAAATTTAAGCTAAATGCGTGACCGCTCCGAGTTCAAAAAAGGGCAAATTGTTGGAGCTCGCATGGCAGGAGCCTTGATCACTAAGGTTGCTGAACTGTTGGGTTTTTCAAGTGCTACCATATCAAGAACTATGATGCCATTCGAGAAACAGGGTAAAACCTCTAGCAACCGTAGCAATTTGGGCCGGACTTGCAAACTTACTGACAGGGACTGATGTGCACTGAAACGCAATGTTGAAAAAAATCATTGAACAAATGTGGCCAAAGTGACTGCTGATTTGAATAATCATCTGAATAGTCCAGTTTCTACTAAAACTGTTCGCTGTGAGCTCCATAAGGCTGCATATCATGGAAGAGCTGCCGTGAGGAAACCTCTTCTCTCCACTCGCAACATTCAAAAGAGGTTGAAGTGGTGCAGAGATCACAATGCCTGGTCTGCAGACCAATGGAAGCAAGTCATATTCTCAAACAAGTCCAGTTTTTCTCTTTTCCCAAATTCAGGGCAAGATTATGTGTAGAGGCAGCCCAAAGAAGCTTACAACCCTGACTGCCTTCTTCCAACAGTGAAGCATGGAGGTGGATCAGTGATAGTTTGGGCCGCCATATCATGGAAATGTCTCGGCCCAATAGTTGCCTTGCATGGTAGAATCAACAGCAAAGATTACCTGAACATTTTGGAGATCATGTTCATCCAATGGCCAAGACTTTATTCCCTGATAGTGACTGCATCTTCCAAGACGATAATGCTCTAATACATACCACTTGAGTGGTTAAGAATTGGCATGAAAGTGAGCTAGAACACATAGTGGCCTCTCCAATCTCCAGATATCAATATTATTGAACATTTATGGTGCACTTTGGAGCAACAAGTTAGGAGCCGCTATTTTCCATCGTCGCATTATAAAGAGCTGGAGAAGGTGTTAATGGAAGAATGGCTGAAAATTCCTCTGGATGAAGTCAGGAAGCTGTATGATTCCATTCCTAGACGTATTAAAGCTGTATGTGAGGCTTGAGGAGGACCAACTCCATATTAAATAAACTTTCTTTGAATTTAAAAAGTGTTTCAATTATTTTGTCCAACCCCCTGTGTGTGTGTGTGTGTGTGTGTGTATATATATATATATATATATATATATTTATTTTTTTAAAGACATTTATATATTATGTTTAACGTTCTTTTTATAGATACAAGTATTTAAGCAAATGCTCTGTTTTATAATAAACAGTATTAAATAACATTTACCGGCCTGAATGTCCGAGAAATTTTCATAGAAAATTTTCGCTCTCCGACAGGAATCGAACCTGTATCCTATACGGAACCATCATTTCGCGTGATGTGCATTAACCTTTCGGCCACAGAGCAGCGTCTGGTTAGCAAGGTCGATTTTACTATCTTTAAACTTAAATCTTCCATGAATCTCTTCTATTCATATCTGCTCTAGCGTAAACAAATGATGTCATATATTTTCTATGAAAATTTCTCGGACATTCAGGCCGGTAAATGTTATTTAATACTGTTTATTATAAAACAGAGCATTTGCTTAAATACTTGTATCTATAAAAAGAACGTTAAACATAATATATATAAATGTCTTTAAATAAATTGTCGGACAATGTCCAATTTTAAAATATATGACGTCATTTGTTTACATTTGATACGCTAGAGCAGATATGAATAGAAGAGATTCATGGAAGATTTAAGTTTAAAGATAGTAAAATCGACCTTGCTAACCAGACGCTGCTCTGTGGCCGAAAGGTTAAGGCACATCACGCGAAATGATGGTTCCGTATAGGATACAGGTTCGATTCCTGTCGGAAAACAGAGCATTTGCTTAAATACTTGTATCTATAAAAAGAACGTTAAACATAATATAAATGTCTTTAAATAAATTGTCGGACTATGTCCAATTCTAAAATATATATATATATATATATATATATATATATATATATATATATAATTTTTTTTTTTTTTAATAAAATTGAAGAAAAAAAACAAGACATTCAATAAATTTAAGTTTTTATAAAAATTAACCACTTAAAAATGATAGTCTTTAAAATGAAAAGTATTCAAATTTTTGTGTTGCCCAAAATATGTAATCATTCTCTCTCTCAATTAACTTTTCTAAAATAAACTCTATACAGTACTTAAAGGTCAAATAAAACTTTGGCATATTTTTCTTGCATTTATATGAACAAACGTTTTCTGGAAAGGGGTTTTTTTTTTCTTTTTTTTTATCTGGCGTTATTTCTTATTACAATAAATGTTATTTTTAGTGGGTATACGTGTTTGAATTGTTAACCCTCTTTTCTTTTTTTTTAATTTTTTATTGTACAGTGCAACCTTTTGTTCTCAAACATCTCGCCTGTCAAACAAATCTGTTTTCAAACAGAATATTCAAGATGAAAATGCATTGGTTATCAATCAAAACTTTGGTTCTCAACCAACATTGCTGAACTGAGTCAACCCAAACAGAATCATTTCTTAGTCGACTGCCATATTGTATACATTCATGTGTTTTACTGTACTATGCCTTTTTTCTCTTCATTAGTCCTCAGTCATGGCTGCAAAGAAAGCAAGCAGTGATACTGGTAAAGGAAAAAAGAAGAGTTAAGAAAAGAACGATTGATGATGATATCGTCTCTTCCTATTCAGTTTCATATGCCAAAGCAACGATCTATACTCTTCTTATAAAGAGATGATCCATGTCTTTCCTTCCCTTTTCCAAACAATAGCATCTCTTTCTTTTCCCATCCTCTTATGCCAAGCAGTGATACTGGTAAAGGAAAAAAGAAGAGTTAAGAAAAGAACGATTGATGATGATATCGTCTCTTCCTATTCAGTTTCATATGGCAAAGCAACGATCTATACTCTTCTTATAAAGAGATGATCCATGTCTTTCCTTCCCTTTTCCAAACAATAGCATCTCTTTCTTTTCCCATCCTCTTATGCCAAGCAGTGATACTGGTAAAGGAAAAAAGAAGAGTTAAGAAAAGAACGATTGATGATGATATCGTCTCTTCCTATTCAGTTTCATATGGCAAAGCATTGATCTATACTCTTCTTATAAAGAGATGATCCATGTCTTTCCTTCCCTTTTCCAAACAATAGCATCTCTTTCTTTTCCCATCCTCTTATGCCAAGCAGTGATACTGGTAAAGGAAAAAAGAAGAGTTAAGAAAAGAACGATTGATGATGATATCGTCTCTTCCTATTCAGTTTCATATGGCAAAGCAACGATCTATACTATTCTTATAAAGAGATGATCCATGTCTTTCCTTCCCTTTTCCAAACAATAGCATCTCTTTCTTTTCCCATCCTCTTATGCCAAGCAGTGATACTGGTAAAGGAAAAAAGAAGAGTTAAGAAAAGAACGATTGATGATGGTGATCATGTCTCTTCCTATTCAGTTTCATATGGCAAAGCAACGATCTATACTATTCTTATAAAGAGATGATCCATGTCTTTCCTTCCCTTTTCCAAACAATAGCATCTCTTTCTTTTCCCATCCTCTTATGCCATCAACTCTTCTACATAGACGTAGTTAAAATGTTCATCTATATTTTTATCTCTTTAGTATTGTTTTTTTTTTTTCTTGGATTTAATGATTTTCATTAGTTTTGTGTATAAACTTGTGCACAAAGTACTGTTGTTAAAGTTTAAATAAGCAATCATCTTGGGACCAGGAATGGATTAATCCATTTCACATTGATTCCTATCGGAAAAATAATTTTGGGTTATGAACCGAAGCTCCACTGTATTAAACAGTGAAATTAATAACAATCGACCTAAATTTGAATCCTGTTGGTGGCACACTTTTTCTTTAGTAGGACAATTTAGGCCCATTGTTATTAGTTTCACTGTTTAATAAAATAACAAAAACTTAAGTAACAATTCAAACATGTACACCTGCTAAAAATAACATTTATAGTAATAAATGAATAAATCTGTATCATGGGATCTGCTGTCTGAGTAAATCACTATCAGGGAATCTGTTTATTTTTCTTTATGCATTTTTTATTTGAACTTTTTGCATTGTATTCATTGGTCAAATATTTTGGCATTTCTATCTTCCATACTTAAAGCATTGTCCATTGTATTCAATAATATTGTCAACAACTTTTTTTCATTCAATTCTGCCATAATAAGTTACAACAGGGAAAATATCATAGGTGGAATTAAATTATTAAAACATATGTAAAAGCTTAGAACAAAAGGTTCCCAAACCTTTTTTTTTT
Source organism: Acanthosepion esculentum (assembly GCA_964036315.1). NCBI lineage: Eukaryota > Metazoa > Mollusca > Cephalopoda > Sepiida > Sepiidae > Acanthosepion > Acanthosepion esculentum. The sequence goes on from OZ038479.1 coordinate 47,502,570, forward strand.
TTTTTTGTCATCACCCACTTTCACAAAGAAAACTTTTTTCACCACTCACCTGTACAGGAAATATTCAAAACCATACCAAAATTGTGTGGTAAAAAGTTTGCTACAAGTTCATAAACTGACTTTCGGATGTAGTAAAACATACCAAAGGGAGGTAATGAATAACACTGACTTACATGGCTGCTGCTACTGCCATATTAAATGCCTAGCAACTAATAAAAATTCAGCAGATCTTTTTTTGTTGTACTTGGTCTTCCCTTATCTGATTTATATATATATATATATATATATATATATATATATATATATATATATATATATATCTCAATTTCCAAGAGTATAGAATCCACGTAGAACTCAATGGCCAGGACAGAGTAAGAATATAATATAAAAGGCTCAAACACTAATATTCCATGGTTATAATTTATTACATTGGAATCGTAAGCACAATCCAATTCATCAGATCTACAAATTTTGGTTTGTGATTATGATTCTAATGTAATAAATTATAACCATGGAATATTAGTGTTTGAGCCTTTTATATTGTATGTGTGTGTATATATATATATATATATAAATTTTTATTTTTAGGATATTACATGATTACTGAAAACATGGCAAAATTGCTACATAGTTGTGTTTTGATGCGTATCAATGTATCTCATCAGGCAATTGTAAATTTCTGGTGAGTGAATGATTCATTTAGATTTAAAAGCAAAATGCAACCTCTTTTTACGAAAAATAAAAAGTGGGGGGTTATAAGGTTTGTAGGCTTTACTCTTATCAACCAATCAAATATGACCTATGTTAAATTTAAACTAAGCGAAGAAGCAAAAATTTTTAAAAATTATTTTTTTTTATAAATGGGTCATGACCTGTAGATTAGCAGCTAACTGCAACACAGAAATTAAACAGGAGCAGATGTTAATGAATGCATAAATTACACACTAGACAATGCCATTTCCTAAGACAAAATGAGGTTGGGGTGTTACACTTCAGCTGATCCTGAAAATCCATTTAGGTAAAACCTTGGTAGGTAGTTCATGGCTCACTAGGATTTTATATATATATATATATGAGGAAAAATATGGAAAAACAAAAAATCCGAATATTCAAGTTTACTGTTTTTAATGTTGTTTCAATGTCGACGTCAGACGTTTCGGTCTAGTAGACCTTCTTCAGGACATAGTTATTAAAACATAATTAAAATTAGATGATATTCAAGTCAACATGAAAAGACGACAGACATAATAATCAAAACAAAATGACTGAATTTTAAGATCAGCGCTCCGTTTTGAAATGCGATCACGTCGGCGTCACATGAGCAATATTGTGAAAACGTATTCCTAAATTCGGATTTTTTGTTTTTCCATATTTTTCCTCATACTGTCGGATCTATATCCACATATTTGCTTATATATATATATATATATATATATATATATATATATATAGGTTCTTTGCATATCTCCTTTGAATATTTTTTGTTGGGTAGCATATGTTGAAATACCTTTTTAATATTCAAAATCCTTTAATGCCCATCAAAATTTCCAATTGCCCACCATTTTCTGTTTCTATTACCCAGGTTGGGGAACCCTGACTTAAAGTATACCTAAAAAATACGCTAGGCTACTTTGTAACAGGGCAGTGGCCCTGAGTGAGTTATATTAGTTAATGAACTATTGAGAAACTTAGTAATCCTGAGCGAAGGAGTGGAGCTATTAAATGGGGGGGGGGAGAACATACAGGGGTCATTAAAAATAAGAATACAGATATTTTTCCACGCCCTTTCTCAGAGAAATCTTAATTGTTTTATTACCTTTTAAGCAGAAAAACGTAAGGAAAATTAATTCATTTTAATAATTTGTTGAAATATGCACTCTTTGGCTGAAGAAGACCGGAAAAACATGTAGTAAAATTATAGAAAATAAAATATAATCAGTTGTTCTTTCCAGAGTTAAAAAAAAATAAAACAGAGAAAGAAATCCAAATATTAATTTTTATAACCCACTGCTTAAGACGTAAGCTTTAACTGCCCAAGTTGATGCAACAAGGCACAAATACATCCTGTTGGATATAGAGCAGTCAATGTCCAACTGCAATCTGGTTGTCATAAAATAATTCTATTCTGTCAAAATTAAATTTATAAATAGTTCGTTTATACACAGATATTGCACCTGAGAATTCTTCCTCGGTGATGTCTATTCTTGGGTCATAGAAAGTTTTGATACTCCATGACATCAGATGTATTTTCCGATGGGCCCAGCCAAGTGATCATTTCTTGACTAGCATTCTGGCAAAGGTTCCACATGATTGCAAGAATAATTAATGAATTCTCAATGTTGAAAAAAAAAAAAAAATCAAAAAATGAATTAACCCCTGTTAAGTATATACAGAAGCAATCAAGAGAAATGAGACCTCAGAATAAAAAATTCAATCTGCTTACTTTCTTTACTAAGAAAAAGTATTTAAACTATTTACATTGTTCAGGCTGTTATCCTCATCTTCATTGCCATATTCACAATGTTTTGTCCATTGTACGTTCCGGCCTTCTTCAGGTGATATACATTGGAATTCGAACCAAACCCTTTATTTCGTCCAATGTGGTAGATTGTTTTAGTTCCATGTACTATGTCTTTTCTGGATAACTCAGTTTCAGTTACTTCCCTTTAGTAACTCAACTCTCCAAGTTTTGATCATCTCTGTTGTGGCCAGGTATTGAACTCACAACTCTTTGGGTCAAGTCACTGGATTACTTAAATGCTTTTATCCAATGGGCCATATTGTCTTTGGGCACCTTGACATGAACCTGACAATGAAGATGAGGACAACAGCCCAAACAATATAGTGTAAATAGTCACAATACCTCATCTCGGAAATATAGACAGATAAGAAAAAGTATTCGGCACTGTACTTTCAAGACTGTGGTACAAAATTTTGTATACACATGGACCTAGTACAGGGGGAGATGCAGACCTGAAAGCATTGTGATACTGAAGATAAACCTTGCAAAAGTTATAAGACACTTGACATCCCTGAAGATTAACACAATCCCAGATTAAGATATCCGTGCAAATTTCTCATGTTAAATGACCAAACACATCTTGCATGAAATCTGAAGCCCTCAATTTGTCGTTTTAGTGTAGTTGATTGCAAAGAAGATTCAAAAATGGGAGGAGAGTTTGGGGACTAGGATGACAATTTCAGACTAATGTCCTCATCTTTGCTGTTATCATCACAATGTTTCAGCTACTGGTGTGTTCAATCCCTTGGCCAGGTAGCACAGACTTTGTGAAAACTGAAGAAACAATAAATGGACCATAATAAATAAGGACAAGACACCAACAGCGGAAAGGGTTCACTTCAAAATTGCCTGAAGTTTACCTAGAATGACAGACTCCCAAAGGTCGAAAAGTGCAACAGCTGCAGTGTGATAATAAAAACAGAGATGAGGATATTAGTTTGAATATAAATAAAGTAAATAAGAATGAAAATGTCACAAAGAATGAGTCATGAAAGGAGGGGGATGTACAGACTTGAATGCATCTTGCATGGCCAGTGTGCATTACCTCCGAAATCACCAACAAGGGGGAGCCTGATTAAGGAACATGGGTGGTGTTTTGCCACCCTTGTTATCTTATCATTTGTTTTTTTTTCTACCTACATTTATATACGTTAAAAATTAAACTAAGCATAACTATTAAAGGATGAAAAAGATTTTGGATTTTTTTCTGACTATTAAAAGGATGAAAAAGTTGTGCAATTTTTTTATGTTTAAATCTATGAATTTGTTTTGCTCATGCTAAATCTCTAAAAAAAAAACACTATATAAAATTCACTTTTTTTTTTACTCATACTGTTGAATGTGTTAAAATTATTGTTGGTTTATTTAAGATGGAATGATCTATTATGACATGTTTCTAATTTAGGTAACTCCGCTAATTTACCAAAAAACAGCATACAGTAATGAAAAAAATTGCTCCAAACATAATGAAAACAAAGTTTTATCATCAGAATGTTTGTTATTATTAAGAAGAAAGATCAAAGCATTTTTGATTATTTTATTAAATTTTTTTCATCCTTTCTAGCCTGTTCAAAATTTCGGTTAAAATCTTCTTTTTTTTTTTTGCATCAGCGGGTCTGCCAAAGATAAGTATTAGGAAATTTAGCATCTTTCTGACGTTGAAAACATTGTTTTAGAAATTTTTTCAAAAATCAAATAATCATCAGATTTTAATGAAACTTTCAGAACTTATTCACAAATGAATGAAATTATTTTAGATATTTGTTTTTAGAAAGTCATGGTAAGTTTTTTTTTTTTTTTATATCTGTTACCCCCTCCTTAATGTAATTTTATGAAATTCAACAGCATAAATTTTATTGATTATATTAGTTAAAGGCAGAAGACTTTAAAGAATATAAATCACTGATATTTTTTATAAAATTGAATAACCTCATTACTGAAAATCAGCTCTGAACTGTAACATATGAAACCCAATAAAACTAAGACATTGAATTAGAAAAGCTTTTAATGGCTTTTATGAATAATATATACTAAGGACAATATTGTCTGAAGCCAAAATATTTTCCAATGAAAAATGAATTTTTACAATAATTTTTTTCTTTTCAATTTTAAATACAAAAAGTGATAAAGTCTTTTAAAATTAAGTTTCAATCCATAGAGTTTAGGGAATACTGTTATTAAGTAGATCTATCTTTACAGATCATAAATTTGAAAGCTTATTACAGTCTGCAAACCTCCCACCTCGCCGTATTTTAAAAAAGAATTTTACACTGTTTTTAGTGTGCATAAAAACGTTTTTTTTTCGAAATATATGGATGGTCGTACATGACATGAATCATTAACGTCATGTGTTTTAAGAGTTGTTTCCCGACATGATAAACTGCTGTCAGAAAATTATTCTTTTCATAGTATGAACAAATGTTGAATTTTCTGAGTGACTTTGACCACCACCAACATTGTCGCATTTTTAAAAGCTTCATTTTTTTCTTTTTTTTTACGTACTATTTCACTAAATATTTTAAAATTATTTTTAAAAAATATAATTTATTCTTTTTCAGTAAAAGACATATTGCAATTATTAATTATTTTCTTTTTTAGTTTCAATTTTAGGGTGTCGCAGTTAGCTCCTCCTCAGTTCTTTAATCCTTCAAAAGGGGTCTCTCTCCCCTGGCTATAAATACTGGCTGACCCTTCTCTCTCTCTCTTTTCTGACTCAGGCCTTGGGCCGCCACCTCGCATGGAGATGAGGTAAAAATCTCTCTTTTTCGACTTAGGCCGCTACCTCGTGTGTGTGTGTGTGCACGTGCACACACACTCTCTCTCCCCCCCCCTTTACACCAATATGTGACCTCTCACAGAGACAGCATTTCCCAAATTCTGGGAACGTGCTAAGAACAATACACATGCGTACGAACACTTACAACACACACACATTATTTCTCCACACAAACCCTATGTAACAGTCCATGTCTTTGTTTAACTTGTTTTGTTATTAATATATATTTGTTTACCCATGTATATCAGTCTTGTTTGTTTTCTTTGTCTTCTTTGGACTTAATTAAAGTCCGACATTTCCATGTAGCTGGACCGGCTAGCAGGAAATTTTAACCTTCTGATATCTCTTCACATCTTCACCCCCACGGTCCGCTACAAGGGAGAGAAACAAAACAATATCGAAAATAAGGAAAATTAAATAATTAACCCAAAACATAAGATTTCATAAAAACGAGAGATTTACCTATAATTATTAGGTACTTACCTTATTTATAAATTTTTGTGGTATTATTTTTAATTATTACTTTTTATATTATCTCAGTTGTGAAATTCTTTCATAACTTAGATATAAGAATAATAAAAAAAATAATACCTTAAAATTTCATAAGAGATGTACGCAAAACTTAGGTACTTTTCTTATGAAATTTTATCTCACGCTTAGTTATGAAATATTAAATTTATTTTATTGTTAGTATTTTAAATTTTATTTATCCAGAAATCATCTTCAAATGTAAGGCTATAAAGCTAAGGTACCTTAAGAAAGAAAGAAAAAAAAAAAAATTAAATTGCTGAAAGTATTTGTTAATTTTTTTTTAAAATTAGTGTAGTTAAATAAATTGTTCACTTAAAATTTGAAAAAATTATCTCACTTCATCTGATAACTACCCCTGACCTAAGCTGTCAGTACATCAATGTGACTAACAGTTAACACCTAAAAAACAAGTCACCACAGTTAAGATATGCTTTTTAATGATATTCCACTGACACAAGAAAAACAAGATATTTAATCAAAATTTTGCATGTTTTAAAAAGGATGAAAAAATTTAATAAAATAATCAAAAACTACTTTCGACTTTTAATAAAAACAAACATTTAGATGATAAAAATTTTTCATCAAGTTTGGGGCCTTTTTTCATCATGGTATGCTCTTTTTTGGCAAATTAGTGTATGTACCGACTCTGATTTGTATTTAGGTACATTGTATTTATTTTCAATTTTTCTCCTTGATTTGTTCACCTATATTACACATGATCCATTATTGGCCATAATTAGGTAACAATTAAATTTGTATTTTATATGAATACTACCTTATGAAAATTGAGATGTAGTGGAGCAGGGGGGTGTACCATACACTCAGGAGAAGCACAAAATCTTTGTGCTCAGCCCTGGCGTCATGATAATGAAAATAATGTATGCAAAATTTTCTTTTTTTGTTTCAATTCTGGGGATGGAAACAAAACAATATTGAAAATAAGGAAAATTAAAAATAAACCCAAAACATAAGATTTCATAAAAGTGAGAGTGCTACCTATAATTATCAGGTACCTACCTTATTTATGATTTTTGTGGTATTATTTTTCATTATTAATTTTGTGAAATTTTTTTCATAACTGAAAAAACTAACGAAATAACTAAAAATAATAATAAAAATAATACCATAAAATTTCATAAGAGATGTACGTAAAACTTAGGTACATCTCTTATGAAATGTTATCTCACTCTTAGTTATGAAATATTAAATTTATTTTATTGTTATAATTTTAAATTTTATTTTTCCAGAAATCATCTTCAAATGTGAGGCTATAAATCATAGATTCTGGAGAAGCACAAAATCTTTGCACTCAGCCCTATCATCATGATACTGCAAAATTTTAGGAGCCACCCGACAAAATGAAGATCCTCTCAGACAAAGATACACATGCAAATTTCTCATGTTAAATGATCAAACATAGATTGAATAAAGGTTGGGACTTTCACTTTGTACTTTTACTGTAGTTGATTTGTTTCGATTGGTAAATTCATTTTTTTTTTTTTTTTTTTTTTTTTTTTTACTGCTTATCAACTAATTGTGGGTTATTTAAAACCTAAAACTATTTTAGATTGTTAGTATATTTGTTTTAGACTGAATATTGTATTAATAATTTTTTGAAAATAACAATAACTTTTTCGGATACAAGTCCTACAGTTTAACCCACAGCAGGAGGGAGAAAATGGACTCACGCCTTTTCCAAGGGTACTTGCATATAAATGAATGCAACAAACCCAACTGGAATCCAAACTTGGCTCTCCAATTTCTCATTCCAAGATGCCATTTGTTATCTCTCCCACACATCCACAAGCTGAACAGCAGGCCTACAACCACACCTAATCATGGGATAATGAAGACGACATATATAAATTAATTTATTTCAGTTTCTTCCTCCATCAGAAAAAGCAGTTAATTCTACGTCACCTCTGTTTGGCTTTTTGCATGCCTTATTTTCAGGATCCAGATGTGTTCAAGTGTGTATCTCCCCTTGTATTGTGTGCATGTGAATGCAACAACTCAAATTACTATCCTGAATGACCAGATACTATTCATGAAGGTAGACTGTAGAACACTTAAAACTTCTGAGTAAAAATCAAGCAGATTGATTTTTTGTTTTTTGACCCTCAGGACTGATCTCTTTTGTCCATCACAGTATGTAAATAACATTTCAGAATAGGTCCTTACTGTTAAATCTGCAGCAGTGTATCTTTACACTCACTGGCCACTTAATTATGTTCACGTGAACAAATGCTCTTTTATGCAAATTTCTAATCAGCCAATGATGTGGCAGTAGCTTAATGAGCCTAGACCAGGCATGTCCAAAGTCTGGCCCGGGTGCCAATTATGGTCCACGGTCAGATTTCATGCGGCCCCAATCCTCTGTCATACAATGTATCATTTATAGCCTGCCAGTATTGTAAATTAGAGTATGTAAAGTACATATCTATGAAATGCAATTTCATGTTTTACCAAAAGATGCCAGCAGAATTGTGTGGCCGCCCTCTGGCAATGTGACACTGACCTTGGCCTTTTCCAGTTGTGTTCTAAAATCTTTGAACCAGACCTGGCCTACATACTGCTGTCCAGATCTCAGTATCACCCTTCACATTAGTGAAGGCAAGTTATTTGTTTTGCTTGTCTGAGATGAATAAATTCTAAAATCTTAGTGAATTAAATTTGTTTTGTGTTGGTCAAAATCAGTCTTAAATATATTTAGACACTTGGACTTATCTCACTTTATATTTTCTATTTCTTAATAAGATGAATGTTGGTGTTATGTTCCTATTCATATATTTTTAATTTAAAAGTTGACAGACAACATTAATTACCAATCTGATCTGGCATTTCGTCTACTACAGTCGCTCTTTTACAGACATGCCGTTGCTTCCCTCTGTCTTTTCTACAAATACTTTCATGGTAACTGCCCCGACAAGCTACTTTCACTGGTTCTCAATCTACGTGAATTTAAGTGTGATACTAGGTTGTCATTTCAGTCCCACTCTTTTACCGTCGAAATAGTTAAATGTAGCCATCTCTTCTACTCCAACAGCTTCATGTCTCACACTTCCTGTCCGTGGAACTCCCTTCCTCCTCTTACTTGCTTCCCTCATAGCTATAATCTTCAATTATTCAAATGCAATGTCAATCGACATCTTCAGATGCCTTGATCTAATTCCCCGTCCTTCTCTTCATCCTTTCCTCTTTGACGCCTCTTTTACTCTTGCTCCCACTCTCTGTAACCGCTTGCGTGCTAGTGGCACTCCTGCCTTGCTTGGGGTAAAATGCTTAAAAAAAAAAAAAATTTAAAAAAAAAAAATATTGTAATGTTTAAGATTAACCTGAGATATATTATAGCTTCCTGGAAGTTTTTTTTTTCTCAGACATGTTTTATTTCATCTTTTATGATATGACAGGCTGAGTGATTTTGGTAAAGACCTGTTTAAATTTACTCGTCATTCATGTGAAGAAATGAAAATATGCCATTGGCAATAAAATTGTCATAAGATAGTTCATTTGCAGTTAATTTTAATCGTTCAAACAATGCCAAGAAAAATGGTTGGCCCTGACACATATTCACCTCATCAAATCTGTCCCTCTTTGAAAAATGTTTGGACACCCCTGGCCTAGAGCTTCAAACATGGTCATAGCAACCTGCCGAATTTCATTTCATGCATCAATATGAGAAAAAACATAACTTAAGTGACTTTGAAAATGACATGATCATTGGTGCCAGATGGGTGGGTCAGTGTATTTCAGCAACTGCTGATTTTCCTGCATATCTCTAGGGTTTACAGAGATTGATTTTCTTTTTTTTTTACAGCTTATCAACCTTTTGCAGGTTATTTAAAGCCAGAAAATGTGTTTTGATCATAAGTTTTTTTAGGATGATAATGATTTACTGGTAAAAATCCTACTAATTAACCCATAGATGGGAGAGAGAATAGGTGAATTCATACTGTTCCCAAGGGCATTTGTGAGTAAGTGTATATAACGAACCTGACTGGAATTGGAAGTCTCCGCTTAGATTTCCAATTCCAAGCCATTATCCATTACACCACCTGCACATCCAAGCTTAAGGCACCTGGCATTCCCAAACAGTCATCCATTTAGGTACTGACCAGGCTCGACGAGGAGGAATGGGTTATTACCCTACCGTGCTGGCCCAATGACTGTTGGTAGGGGAAGATATAACATGCTTGGGTGATCATGTCTTCTTTTGATTAATGACCTGCCAAAGGGTATTTGCGTGTATATGAATGCAACAAACTCAACTCAAATTTGAACTCAGCTCTCCGATTTCTCATGAAACCGCCTGCACATCATATTCAAGCTTACGGCACCTGGTGCTCCCAAACGGTCCCTCATCTAGGTACTGACCCGGCTTGACATTGCTTAACTTTGGTGATCATACAAGGATTGGTATTTCAACATAATATGGCTGTAAGCCAAAAATGGTTAGAAGAAGAGAAAATTTTGGCGATCAGAAATTCTGTGGGTAGAAATCACTTGATGATAAATGGCAGAGAAGAGTACCCAAGCTGAATGCATAACATGCTGAACTTTGAGGCGGTCAGGTTACAGCAGCCAAAGACCATGCTCGGTGCCATTCACGTCAGAGAGGAACAGAAAAATGAGGTGACAATTTGCTGAGGATCACAGAAGATGGAAAATTGGGAAAATGTTGTCTGATTTGATGAGATTTGATTTCTGCTGTAACATTCAAATGGGAGGGCCAGAATTCGGCATAAAGAAACATGAAAATATGGATCTGTCCTGTGTCGTATCAGCAGTTCAACTGGAGGCATGGATAATATTTTCTTGGAATACATATGTTGGCTCGTTATCAATAAAAGATCATTGAAATTCTACAGCTTACTATGGTATTACCACTGACCATGTGTTTCAATTCACGACTACAGTGTATTCATCCCTTGCTGACCCCTTAGGACAACATATATTGCCACAAATCAAAAATAGTGGAATGCAGCAATGAGATATCTGTGTGAAAGTGGCTGCCACACTCGCCGGAACTCAGTCCCGTTTAGCACCTTTGGGACGTGGTGGAAAAGAAGATTTAGATCCTGGAAGGGCAGCCAACCTATCTAGAACAATTACAGGATGCCCTCACAACAGCATGGGCTGCAATTTTGAATAAGTGCTTCCAGGCATTTTTAAAATCCATGCCTGGAAGAATTGAAGTGGGTCTAAAGGCAAAAGGGGACCTAATCTGGTACCAGAAAAGTATACTTAATAAAATGACCAGTGAGCATATATATATATATATATATATATATATATATATATATATGGAATTTATTTATAATAATTTCTTGTCATAAACCGGGACCCTTATTCCAATAAAATAGGATTTAAATGCCACAGCCTACATAGTTATTGTACTGACTATGTGCCTCAATTCTGACTACAGTGCACCCATCCTCTGGTGGCTATTTCCAGTAGGACAATGTACCATGTCACAAATTTAAAATAGTGGCAGATTGTTCATAGAACAAAGCTACGAGTTTCATCTCGCTGGATTTCAATCCCATAGAGCACCATTGGGATGCGGTGGAAGGAAAGAATCGAATCCTGGATGTGCAGCCAACCAATCTACGAGAACCAATCTCATAGAATTGTAGGATGCATGGACGCAAATTTTGAAAGAGAACTTCCAGAACATCACTGAATGCCAAGTAGAATTGTGACAGTTCTAAAAGGCAAATGGGGGGAAGGTTCAACCCGTTACTAGAAGAGTATAGCTAATAAAGTGACTTGTTAGCATATGTTTTTATATCAGCCTGCAGAATACAGAGGTGAAAAAAAGTCACTTCATTCATTGTGTGTCTGTAAATGCACCTGCAGGTGGGAATTTCGGAAATAGCCTTTGCCACACGTATCACAGCGAAATGGTTTGTCACCCGTGTGAGTGCGGATGTGCATCACCAAATAAGCGTTCTTCGAAAAACTCTTACCACAAATGTCACATTCGAAGGGCTTCTCGCCCGTGTGTGTACGCATATGCATCAATAAAGAAGCCCGTGTGGAAACATTCTTTCCACACAATTCACACTGGTACGGTTTCTCCCCTGTGTGGATACGAGTATGCTGAAGACAGTTGCCGCTGTCAGCAAACCTCTTGCCACACACCATGCACTGAAAGGGTTTCTCTCCAGTGTGGGTCCGGATGTGCGTTAACAGGGTGGTATTTTCTGCAAAGTTCTTGCCACATACCTCACAGTGGAATGGCTTCTCCCCCGTGTGTCGCCGTACGTGCTTCAGCAAATGAACATTCTGTGAAAACTGCTGGCCGCAAATGTCACAATGAAACAGTTTCTCTCCTGTATGTGTTCGCTGGTGCCTTATCAGGTTGACATTTTGCGAAAATTGCTTGCCACAAGTTTCACAATGGAAGGGTTTCTCTCCAGTGTGTGTTCGCATGTGAGTCAGCAAATGCACCTTCTGAGAAAATTGTTTACAGCATGTGTCACAGTGAAAAGGTTTCTCGCCTGTGTGTTTCTGCATGTGGATGAGTAGCCTGGAATTGTTGGGGAAGTTTTTTCCGCAAATCCGGCAAATGACACCTTTCTGCTCTGTCTGGGCTGTTGCTTCTTCAAGGTCATTCTCCACGGAAAGACTCATTCTTCATTTAAAAACGAAACTTGAACGAGGCTACTTCCTTCAACGCACAATTTTCAGCCCCAGAAAATTGTGCAAAAAAAAAAATCACCAAATCCTATAAGAAGAAAAAAAAGATACCAAAAATAAATAATAGAAATTGAAAATTGTCTTTATTTTTTTTTTAAACTGAGGAAAAAAAAAATTATATATTTATGTTGGTCACACCACAAACTCATTTTCACGACGCTTGACACTACATTCAAATGATAACTCTAACATTTTTAAGCATTTAAAACAACATGCCTGGCCGCATACACAATTCCGGAAAATCCTTGTTGAAAACACAACTATACTTAAACATGAAAACAATAAACAAAAACTAAAAATTCTTGAACCTATATACATAAAACAGTTGAAACCTAACCTGAACAAAATAAACTATGAAATCTCCACAAATATTCTTAAATGCCTATAATTTATAACAGAAACCATTGGTTTACACCAACGGCTTCCCATACTTAATACTTCTTGTCTTCTCTCTCGCGTGGTCATGTGTGACATCATGAGCTGCATTGCAATTTTCACTTTCAGCGTCTCGTATGCACGAGTTTGTCGTTACTTGGAAATCTTCTATGTAAACATAAACAGACTATCATTATTGTTTTGTCCGTGTATTGTTTAATATATCATAATGTAATTGTCATCGTTGATAATGGCTTATGTATCCAAAAGCTTAGATAGGATTAAAAAAATATGTATCAATATTGTGATTTTCTTTCTTCTTTTAATGATTATTAAGCTTATCAGATGATGTAAAAAGAATTTACATAAAATAGACAAAACTTGTCTGTATTATTTAAACATGCATATATATATATATATATTATTGTAACTCTTACTATATAGTTAAAGATGTAGTATTGAATGGATTAATATTAACATCTTTTTATGAAAGTATTAATTTTGAATTCTTACTCCCATTCTATAATAATTTTAAGATCCTCTCTAAAATGTTCCATAGCCATTTTTTTGTTCATTCTTCTTCCTTGCACAGGTATTGATAGGTTACATTCATGTCAGTGTCCATTTTCAACCGTCATGTTTATCTGTACCAGACTCCACCACAAGCACCTTAGGTCCCTTAACCCTCTTATCTATAACTCCCTCCTCTATTATAGGCCAATTTTTACCCCCTCTTTTTTATTCTTTCCTTTTTTCCTTCCTTTGCATTTCAAATTTCCCGTGAAGATACGTTTTTATTCATCTTAGTAAATGTATCTGCATTGATAGTCCAGGGAAAAACCAAATTGTAATATATATTATATATGTATATGCCCTATAATAAAAATTATATTGAGTTCTCTTTTGTGGATAGGTTTAAATATTTTATATTAATAGGATCTACTTGGATTACTTACCCACGGATTTTTTTTTTTTTTTTTTTTTTTACACATACACACACACACATATATTTGTCTAAATTTTTATAATGTGGTATAGTTAGCAAAATTTGCTGAAAAAGTAGAAAAAAACAACTTTTGCATGATATATTTTTTCCTTTCGGACTTCATTAGACTAAAATGATGTTTCTGTTGATGTAACCACATACGTGCATGAAGGGGAGGAAATGCTGAAATTTAAATTTTTTCTATCTGAATTTCTGGGCTGAGGAGTTATCATTATTTACACTATTTATATTCAAACAATTGTCCCCATCTTTGTTGCTGTTATCACAACCTTTCGGCTATTGTGCCCTCCAGTTTTCATCAGGTTATTGATCTGGGTAACCTACAGGGAATTCTGAACTGAACCCTTTTATTTAATCTATGGGGGTAGACTGTTCTTGTTCCACTGCCCATATCAAGGGACATTGTCTAGTTCTTATTTATAGTACTGTTCAGTTATTGCTCACCGGTTTCCCCTGAGTTTAAGTACACACTGCTCGGGCAAGGATTGAACTCACAATTACTATTTACTTTAAGATGTTTTGGTATATAGTCTAGTCAATTTTTTTTTTTAGTTTCTTTTTTTAAGTTTTTATTACATCTTGGTATCAAAAATATACAAGGTCTGTCTGAAGAGTAATGGGACTGGGTGTGCTATGGGTGAAATATGAATAAGCAGATTGTGTTATCATCTAACATGATATCTTGGGAGTATATCAGTGTCCAGTTTCAACCATCACATACCCGACTCCCCCACAACCACCTTAGGTCCCTTAACCCTCTTTTTGTATATAACTCCCTCCTCTATTGTAGGCCAACTCTTACTCCCTCTCCTTTAATAAAAGGAGAGGGAATGGTTCCTTATGCAGCCATTGCATTTTTTTTTCACATGCTTTTGTAGAAAGACAAATCATGGCTGCTTCCCCACCACAGAGCAACATCGTAAGCCTTTAGCAGTTCCTGGCCAAGAAGAACATTGTCAGACTGGAACAATCTCCCTATTCACCTGGTCTTGCTCCATGTTACATTCTTCCCCAAGCTCAAGGGTATCATCAAGGGGACCTATTTTGAAGGCTCAGAGGGGCATCCAAGAAGAATCCTTCCAGCAGTGCATAGAAGGGGCATCCAAGAAGAATCCTTCCAGCAGTGCATAGAAGGGGCATCCAAGAAGAATCCTTCCAGCAGTGCATAGAAGGGGCATCCAAGAAGAATCCTTCCAGCAGTGCATAGAAGGGGCATCCAAGAAGAATCCTTCCAGCAGTGCATAGAAGGGGCATCCAAGAAGAATCCTTCCAGCAGTGCATAGAAGGGGCATCCAAGAAGAATCCTTCCAGCAGTGCATAGAAGGGGCATCCAAGAAGAATCCTTCCAGCAGTGCATAGAAGGGGCATCCAAGAAGAATCCTTCCAGCAGTGCATAGAAGGGGCATCCAAGAAGAATCCTTCCAGCAGTGCATAGAAGGGGCATCCAAGAAGAATCCTTCCAGCAGTGCATAGAAGGGGCATCCAAGAAGAATCCTTCCAGCAGTGCATAGAAGGGGCATCCAAGAAGAATCCTTCCAGCAGTGCATAGAAGGGGCATCCAAGAAGAATCCTTCCAGCAGTGCATAGAAGGGGCATCCAAGAAGAATCCTTCCAGCAGTGCATAGAAGGGGCATCCAAGAAGAATCCTTCCAGCAGTGCATAGAAGGGGCATCCAAGAAGAATCCTTCCAGCAGTGCATAGAAGCGTGGCAAAGAAGGATGGAAAAGTCGATGAAACTCAAGTGGGGGTTTTACTTTGTAGGGGAAATCATGTTTTTTTGTTGTTTGGAATTGAAATAAACTGTTTGTGACACCGGTCCTGTTATTTTTCAGTCTTATAAGAAGACTGTGCTAGTAGTTTTGTCCAACACCACAAATTGCTACAGACCTAAAAGATTAACCTAACCCTTGAATCACGTTTGTAAACAGCTTTCTCAGATCAAGACTTCCGTGTGGATGTCGTGCATGATGACAAAACTCATTCAGAAACATCTAAACTATCAGCTGTATATAAAAACTGGTTTCGCAGATCAATGGCCACAAAAGGTTTTGAGCAAATCAACTCTGTAGGTCATAGAGAGGACCATCCTTCTTTGAACCTTGTAAACCGGAGCTGCAGAATCACAAACAAAGAACTGTATGAAATAACAGAAACCACATCACTTGAGAACTTTCAACAGCAGCAACAACTAAAAGGGATAGCATATGTAACTTGAAAAGAAAATTTTGACATATGATGTTGGTGTTCTACACTTCTTCAAACCTAAAAGCTTAGGAAGGAAGGAAGTCACCATCAATACTGGAAAGAGCAATATGAGTTACTGGACTTGAGAAATGTGTTTTCCCAAAAACTTGTTTTAATAGAAAGATTTGAATGAATTTCAACTGACAGTGGCTTGGTCAATGAATGTCAAATGTTTTCTTTATAAGGAAACAGCTAATATTAATATTATCATATTAATAAACAAATTTTATTCAAATTCATAAGTACCTGTAGTCAAGAGTACGTTAAGAAAATAAAACTTATTTCAAAGTAGAAAACTTGTCTAGTGATGGTATTTTTGTGGCTTATGGACATACCACTTTGAAACATCACCGAAATTAAGCAATGTCAAGCCTGGTCAGTATCTAGATGGGTGATCACTTGGAAATACCAAGTGCTGTAAGTTTGAATGTGTAGTTGGTATGACTTATGGCCATATCACTTTGAAACACAGGTTCTTGTTTGATCACTGAAGTTAAGCAATGTCAAGCCTGGTCAGTATCTAGATGGGTGACCACTTGGAAATACCAAGTGCGTTAAGCTTGAATGTGTAGTTGGTATGGCTTATGGCTATATCACTTTGAGACACAAGTTCTTGTTTGATCACTGAAGTTAAGCAATGTCAAGCCTGGTCAGTATCTAGATGGGTGACCACTTGGAAATACCAAGTGCTGTAAGTTTGAATGTGTAGTTTGTATGGCTTATGGCTATATCACTTTGAGACACAAGTTCTTGTTTGATCACTGAAGTTAAGCAATGTCAAGCCTGGTCAGTATTTAGATGGCTTATGAATTAGAAATACAAGGTGCTGTAAGTTTGGATATTCAGGTGCTATGAGTCACAGCTCTATCACTTTGAAATAAAGGTTATTGTATGATCACCGAAGTTAAGCAATACTGAGCCTTGTCAGTATCTACATAGGCAACCACTTGAGAATATCAAGTGCGGTAAGCATGAATGTTCAGTTGGTATGGCTTATGGCTATATCAGATTGAAATACCAAGCTGACAGAAGACAAAAAAGATTTTCTAAGACAATTTTATGAGCATATTGGAGGGGTTAAAATTAACAAGCCATTTCTTGCATCAGTTAACAACTAACTTTACCCAATTTTCAAATGCGAGCAGAATGGCTTCCTTTATATTAGAGGATTAATAATATTGAATAAAATACTCAAAACACTATATTCATTTGCTTCATGACTGTAAAAAGTTACAGACAAAAAATATTGAAATATTTGTGAATTGAACTGTGTGTACTTGGGTAGACATTTTTTTCTTTATACAAGTTTGGGTAAAGACCAACAGAAGTTCTTAGTTAAATATTTTTTGTTTATTTTTTCTATATTTTCTAATTTCTTGTGAAAATTTAAATATAAACTGACCACTGTCTCCAAAAGAGAGGTTTGAATTGAATTTAATGTTCATCAGGAACATTTGATCAAAGAAGAGTTGATCTGTGGTGACCTCAACATGTACTGGATTCACCCTAAGAGATACCAAAATAAGCTTTGTACTCAGTGTCACATCAGAATGCCCAAAGACGTATGTGCCTCAGCAGTTTGATCTAAAGGTACAGACTCAGGCCGCAACAGAAGTTGGATGCTGCATCAAAATATATAAATTCTCCTCCCACTCAGTTTGAACAACCTCTACCATAGGCAGATTAATAGAATCAAAGTTGGAGACAAAAAAGTTCAATTTTTAAGCCTTAAAAAAAATGTAATAATCAAAGGTTTTATTGAACTTTTTGCTAATTATTCGGTAATAATGGAATTTTTTTATTTAAAAAATGTTGAGGAAATATTTTTGACAAACTTGGACATTCATGCCCAAACAAAAGTGTCAAAAGAACTGTGTTTCCATTGACACCACTATTATTTTAACTACCTTCACTCCTCAGCAATATTTATTGTTTTAAAAAATGATGATTAGAATTGTAATAAAACACAAACATATGAAGAAAATCAATTCTCAAGAACAAAGAAAATGTATAAGTTCACTTTGATATGTGTAGGTCATATTACGATTCTAATGACTGCTTTTTAAAACAAACAATGCCAAGTAGTGAAAGTATATAAAATAATAGCGGTGTCAAGGGAAAAACCATCTTTTCAACACTCCCTTTTTTTGAGGGCACAAAGGTCTAAGTTTGTCATATTCTTATATTCATGATATATCTTAAATAATTAATATTATTAAAATACTTAAAAATAGGTATCTCCACTTTTTTGCTAAAAAAGAGAATAGCATGATGGAGAAAGGTACCCAAACTTGATGAAAACAAAGTTTTAACGTCAAAATGTTTGTTATTATTAAGAGGAAAGATCAAAGGATTTTTTTTTATTATTTATTAAATTTTTTAAATTCTTTCTAGCATGTTCGAAATTTTGGTTAAATATCTCGTTTTTTGTTTTGTGTCAGCAGTGGGCCAAAGATTATTATGGAAGTTTTAGCATCTTTTTGGTGTTAAAAGCACATTGATTTGGGAATTCTTGCAAAAATCAAATAACTGTCAGATTTTAATGAAACTTTCAGAACTTATTCACAAATGAATGAAATTATTTAAAAATATTTTGTTTAGAAAATCTTGGTAAAACTATTTTTTTTTAAAATCTGTTAACCCCACCACCACCACCACCATGCCACTTACTTAATTTTATGAAATTTCAAGAAATTAAAAAAATTTCAACCTCTTCATATTTATATTAGTTAAAAACAGGACTCCTTGGAGAATTTAAAATCATCAATTTGTTTTTGCCAAACAGCAACACCATTTACTAAAAATCTATTCCAGATCACAAAATAAAAAATGCAGTAAAACTATGACATTATTTCATTAGGAAAGCTTTTAATGACTTTTATAAATAAGATATATTAAGGACACTATTGTCTTAAGAAAAAAATTTTTGATGAATAATGAATTTTTACAAGAATTATTTTCATTTTTTTTTTATTTCAATTTGCAAAATTTATTATGTTTTAAATCTTTTAAAATTCTGTATTAATTTCAGCCTTTCAGTTCGAATTCCGGTTTGAATCTATTACATTCACTTAAGTGCTAATACCCTTGGGAAAGGTATGAATCCTCTTCTTCTCCCCACAGCTATGGGTAAATAGCAGGACAGACTGGGTTCTATAGCCTTGGACAGCAACTGGTCTACCCCAGAAAGAAATGGCAACCTACTGCAGGAAAAAAATCTGCCTCGTGAATCATGTATCGAAAGATACATGATTGCCTAAGCGTGTATCACGCACGGCACATAACTGCCTGATTATTCAGTGAAAACTATATTTACTAATCATAAATGGTGAAGCTTTTTTGAAAGTTTAGCTGATCATACAAAAGATTATCAGAAAATAACAATGATAACTATGGTAAATTTAAAGACAATATTCTTAAAATTAGATTACAGAGAATATTCACCAAAATTTATAAGATTGCTGAGTACTTAAAAATTATATAAAAAAGGTGCTCATGTCATTTTCTTAAATTATGTTTTACAGATAAAGTCTCTGTAGAACAACAATCAATCTGTCATCACCTTGTTATCATTTGTCAAACATGTACACATAGCTATTGCTGGCTAAAAACACAGCTACTGTTTGGTTTAAAAATGTGTTTCTGCATTATTTTAAACAAAGTAAATAATATTTGTTTCAAATCAGATTAATTATACTTTAAATCAGTTAATATTTCTCAAATAAATTTTCAGAAAAGTATATTTTATTTTTGGATGATTTTTTTTAATAAAGACAATTACATTGTGATGAACAACTAAAAAAAGGGAGCTAATCAGCTATTTTTTTTTTTTAAAAAAGCTCCTTCCAGTCAACTTAAATTAGTTTTTGAAATATAACAAAGTATTTTGCTTATTGGAAATAATCTTATTTAATCTATTAGCTTGAAATTAAAACTAAAATAAAAGCATGAAGAAAGATATTTCATTTTTAAAAATTCATTTTAAAACCTTAGGTATCGTTATTTATTTATTTTTTGTGGAGGTCCCTACAAAAATAATGGAAGCCTTAAAGACAAGAAAAGCAATTCTTAATAATTATGAACACGGCCACAATGTGTTGACTGTGTTCCAGAATTAAAACATTTCTATTGCTAAAAAATTACCATCACACTCAACATAGACGAACAAAAAACATCCTTGTTAATTAATAGCTAATAGACACAAAGATCATTTGGACAGTTTTTTAAACACACTCTGTACACCCCGACCCCACAAAAAAGAAATCTCTTGTATGCATACAAGAAAAATAAAAACTTAATCGCACTTATCAGTCATCTTCAATGAAACCTGTATAAAAGAGGGATTGTTGCCCAAATACACAATATAAACATGCAATATGGGTTCTTTCAAAGATACCGGACTGACTTTCCGCTTTATGATTGATCGAAGAGTTTCACGTCTTCTGTCTCTAAATATATTTTTTTCTCTTCATCTAGCGATTATTAAAAACAGCTCCGGGTAGACAATGAATATTGGCTGTATTATTTCCGGGTCGTATTTCATTAGAAATCCTACATGAAAATTCAAAACCCGGAATTTCTTCCGGGTTTTAAATTTTAAACAAAGAAAGGCTATAAAAAAGATACCATTTTGTGTGTCAGGAAACGTTTTCTAATTTCTTTAATCAACAAAAGTAAACAGTAGTAATGAATGTATTCATTGTAGTAAACAGAAACTAGTAGTTTTTTTTTCTTAGAGCCATTCAAGCTATGAAGCAGGTGAAATCGATACAAAATGTTATTGTTATGTTATTGTGTAAACTATTTTTTTAGTAGACTAGAGCAGACAGTTTCTTTTACTGTTTATTTATTGTTATGATGCTCGTTAGAAAACATTTAGCAAATTTCTACGAGGGTCGGCTGATTTTTTACGTCGTCAAACCCTGTTGGATCCTTTAAAAATGTCAGAAACATTTTTTTTTTTAATTTTGTTATATTTGCATAAAAAAAGCATTTATTTTCGTTCAATAAGTCTTTTATTGAATTTGTAAGCATTTACTTAGGAAGTGGCCCATCTGGAACTTTCTTTGCAATTTTGTAATGTTGACGGATTTGGCTTCTTGCTAGAGTCCTCGCCGACAAGGCAGTGTTAAAGTTAATAATTGCTATCTTAAATTTTATTACTTTCGTTTTCATTTTTTATATATTTTTTCAGTCATTATTATTATTTAACGTGTTTACTTACAATTACAATCTTGTTGGAAAAGATGGATAAGCAATTTTTAATGAGGCGCATTATAAATTCAATGAATGAAGTTGAGAAGGAAAAAAAAACAAACAAAAAAAAGCTTTAAAAATATGAAAGATTTCTGACATGGTTTTAAAAAAAATTAAATCGATTTAATGTATATTGTATATACTTACCCTCTTTGTTGGTGATAACTACAAAATATGTTCGATTTTATTGCCTAATTGTTTTCTATTTTTTAATATATAGATTCTTTCTTTTCTTTTCTCTCTCTCCCTTTTTTCTGTTCAAGTTTATGGAGAGTTAAAAAAAAAAAAAAAAAGCGAGAACGGCTCCAGTATTTGTAATAATTTCAGCGCTCAGCCTGAAGAAATATGCTTCTGGTTCTAGAGGAATACATTTCGACTCAAAGTGAAAGTCGAAAATGAAGGACTTTAATAAAAGTGGGGAAAAAATCTACGAAAGGGAAAATGCGTTATTTTTAGTGTAATAATCAAGGGTAGAAAAATAGAGAAAAGAAAACGGAAGTGACCGGTGAACACCGACATGTGCAACCCTCAAATGAAATGCATGAGATTTAATTCATTATCAGGGGGGCATAAAAAGGCGTCTGCTGGCTGGAGGAATCGGGCGGTCGGATAAAGAAACGAATAAAATAAAATAAATAGATACTATCTATCTATTTATAGACATAGATAGATAGATAGATAGATAGATAGAGTTCTCTTATTAAGTAAGTCAAACAAAAAGTGGATATGATCCACCTATTATTTTTTTTTTTAAGAAAGGCGTTTAAATTCCTCTGGTTGCATAGTGAGAGGAAGATAGCGCTACCTTTCCAAATAAACATACTTTATTATTTTCCCTACCCTTGGGAATTGTATGGATCCTCTTCTTCTCCCCTCAGCTATGGGTAAAATAGCAGGACAGACCGGGTTCTATAGCCTTAGATGGCAACTGGTCTACCGCAGAAAGTAATGGCAACCTACCGTGGGAAGAAATTTGCCTCGTCAGTCATGTATCGGAAGATACATGATCGCCCAAGTGTGAATCATGCATGGCATATAACTAACTGACTGGAGTTTGGGGCAGATTGGTTTTTTTTCTGTGTTATTTTTTCTTTTTAAATTCATTAAATTTAAACTCGGTGATTGTTGTTTTGGATGATTTTGTTATTTTAAATACAAATTTGCATCCTTGTTGTTGAGACAGCTTGTATTTCGCCCTACGCTGGAACCCCTCCTTCTTTGAAGCAGGCAGCCGAATTTTTACGTGGAGTAGAGTAGCCTGTACCGCTTTCAGGCAAAAGGGTATAGAAGACTAACGTCTGTGCGAGTGCCCTATTTTTCCTGTGATTATATTGATATCAGTAAGTGGTGGGGAGTGCGACGGGATTGCTCTTAGCTTTGGTACTGGGTTTTTGATCTTTTGTTTTGCTTATCCAAGTAACTGGCTTCAGAAACGAAGTTAGCTGATTAACCTGTCCTTAAGAATGCCAATGTTAATGACAATGTTAATGAAGTGTTTTCAGGAGATTTAAGAAATATTTTTATTTTATCTTATGGACTTACAGTAAAGGGGAGATTACCCTTACAGAAGCCCCTGTTGATTAATTCCCTTCTTCTGGTATCTTTTGCTATCTAAAAATAAACTCACTTCACTTGTTTTTAGAAGATAATAATAAAGATTTACTTATGTCCTGTCATTTAAGTTATAGTTTCCACCAAGATGTTATTTGTTTATATGATAGTCGAATATATATATATATATATATATATATATATATATATATATATATATATATATATATATATATAAATTATTTATTCGAAAATTATAACATAAATATGTTATAAAATCACTACAAAAATAGCCATTTTGTTTCAACACTTCTGGTGTGTTATCAAGTGATGGTGTTGAATGTAGAACACCATCACTTGATAAGACACCAGAAGTGTTGAAACAAAATGGTTATTTTTGTAGTGATTTTATAACATATTTATGTTATAATTTTCGAATAAATAATTATATTTGCTCTACTCTACATTGAGCAATCTTTTAAGAATAGTATTTGTTGGTTATTGGAATTTATTCCGTATACACCAATCCTATACTTGGGTATATGTATATATATATGGACATATCTTCATTCAAGTATATCTGGTTGAATAATTTAGATATTATATCCATTTCATTTTATTTTAATCCTCTCAAATTCACGGATCAATTTCTTAGTTCTGTTAAAAAATGATTAAGGAAGACGCCATAGTTTTGGTTATTTCTTTTATTTTCCCAAGTACTTTCAGTCTTATGCAAGATCATCTTCAGAGGGTGAACTGCTAAGAGAAAACTTAATGTAATTGATAGTTTTTATTTATTTATTGTAAATGCACATGAAACCTGTTACTTATAGTCAGTTTAAAAATTACCGTAAAGAATATGTAAGAAAGGTATTGAAAATATTATATAGAAAAATGAATTGCCTCCCTTTGTAGTGGTCGTTATCACCGGCCCCTGAAGGCAGCCTATCACGGTCTCTTTTTTCCTGTGCCACCGACGAGTCAACACGGACAAATTTAGCTCTGTAAAACTCAACCAGCAGCCACATGGTGTCAGGAAATGGAGCAGCCAAGAATACAACATAGGAACGAGGATGTCCCAACAGTTGCAGCAAAGCATCCGAAAACTGAATCTCTCTTCAACCTGAAGACGAATATATTCCGACGTTGCAACAAAAATGAGATCTGTTAACCGAACGAACTTTACTGCCACCAGTTAAGTCCTCGCAAAAACCAGTTTTTTGCCACGATTTTTTAAACCCAATTTTTCTATCTTCCTCTGATATAAAGCCTTTCTTTTTTCCACTCAAGTTTGGTTGTTTCCTGTTTTCTCTCGCCATGTCGCGTCAATGCTTTTTTTACCCTAATTTTCTACAGAGGACAAATTGTTGGTCACATAAATTCAAAGGGTATAAAAACCCGCATAGAGGTAACATAATTTATATTTTTTTTATTATGAATGTTTTTAAATGCTCAGCATGCAATTTAATATATATATGTGTGTGTGTGTGTGTGTGTGTGTGTGTGTGTAGAGAGAGAGAGAGAGAGAAATATTGTTTTACAAGAAAAGATATAAAAACAAACAAATGTAAGTTAAATTTATTTAAATATAATTTGCGGGCGTTAAAAATGAAGGCCATTATTATACTTTTTGACAATGACCTTTATTTTGAACAATAACAACTGACGGGGAAGGCAAATTTTCGATTCCACGTTTGGAGAATTCTGGGTCTTTTTAACCCCGAAAATAGCCTTAAAAAGACTGTTATCGATTTCTGAATGTTCTGCAACTCATCGTCGTCGGCCCATTGAGTGCTTCAATCATCGGGGATGTTGGGGTGCGGGGACCTAAGCAGAGAAAAAAAGAGACATCTTCATCCGGGATTATCTGTTGGCGGTGGCTCTCCGGACTTCCGGCATTGTCCTGTCCGTCCATTCTTTGATATTGTCTGACCAGCCTTTGCGTTGCCATCCACGCTTGCGTCCGCCCTCGACAGTGGTCTTGCAGAGCCTGTCATCAGGACCGGGGCTAAGGTCTCGTCCCATGAAACTTTGATCTGCC
Source organism: Acanthosepion esculentum (assembly GCA_964036315.1). NCBI lineage: Eukaryota > Metazoa > Mollusca > Cephalopoda > Sepiida > Sepiidae > Acanthosepion > Acanthosepion esculentum. The sequence goes on from OZ038479.1 coordinate 47,527,573, forward strand.
CGCCCCTTCTACTACATGTGGATTTCATAGTTTCCCAACATGGGGGGTCACGACCCCTCAAATGAAAATTGGGCGGGGCGGGGGTAAGACAGCGCTTTTTTTTAATCACCAAAAATCAAGGACTTATCCAATGTAAATGAAAATTTCAGTATATGTTCATTATTTACTTTTATAATGAATTTTTTTTTATTTTAAAAACAACTGAGAAAATGTTATTCTTTTTGTAATAACCACCAATATTTTTATGACTACATTTTGCCACCACGCCTCCCCACGCAGTTCAGAAGTTCGGAGTAGTAAGCATCCGTTCTGTCGATTATTATAGTTGATATTTGACAATATAGCTTAGGTAGAAAAAGAGTAAAAAGTACCAAAAGCAAAAAACTGCTGAAACTAGCGCTTTTGGGACCCAAACCTCGTCGGGGCCTCTTGCGTAATACGCACCGTTCCGGAAATGCTGATACTCGATTATTATTTGATGACTGACAATGTAACGTCAGTTTAAAAATGATTTTAAAAAATGTCGGATGTTTATAAAACAGTACTGAAAAAAATGTCAAATACATAGTCGTTGGTTTTGTGCTCCCAGTAGGAGATGCTTTCTCTCGAAATTTTTTCCAGCCTCAATCAGGAGTATCCAAGTCTCACACCTGTAGAGGAGGGTGAGCACGACCAGTGATTTGTAGAGCTTGAACTTCGTATGGAAGCTGATGTTGCTCTTCCCTATCCTTTCCAGGCGGGCCATCGCTGTTGTAGCTGTGTCGATCCGTGTGCGAATTTTTGCGTAGCAGGTGCCATCTTTTGACAGGATTCTTGTGGTTCGCCGCCCATGGTGACGCTGGCGCTTGTGTTTCTTATGCTATTCACCATAACTTTGGATTCTAATTACTTTGGATTTGAAATGTCCTAGAAATCATTAAATAAATATGAAAAACTTTTGTCGCTTTGAAATAGATATACAGTGGAACCTCGGTTCATGAATTTAATTCGTTCCTGAAGGCCGTTCGTAAGCCGAAATGTTCGTTAATCGAAACTATTTTTCCAATAGGAATCAATTATATTAAGTATTGAATATAAGGTGAAACCTCGGCTCACGAATTTAATTCGTTCATGAAGGTCGTTCGTAAGCTGAAATGTTCGTAAACCGAAACTATTTTCCCAATAGGAATCAATTATATTAAGTGCTGAATATACAGTGAAACCTCGGTTCACGAATTTAATTCGTTCCCGAAGCCTGTTCGTAAGCCGAAATGTTCGTAAACCAAAACTATTTTTCCAATAGGAATCAATTTATAGAAAAAGTCGTAGTACAATAAAATTGTAAAAGAAAAGCACAACACAATACACGAATGTATACAACACAGCGGTTGACTCAGAAATTATTCCCTTCGGGTTAACTCGGTTTGGCAATGTTGTTTGAAAACCGAAATTTTATTCGATAGTCAAGGCATTTTTACCTCGAATTTTTCTGTTGAAAAACCGATTTGTTTGACACGTGAGACTTTCGAGAACCGAGGTTGCTCTGTACTTGAATGTCGACTCACTCGTGTTAAGACCAACTGCTGTAGGCATCACTCATATATATATATATATATATATATATATATATATATATATATATATATATATATATATATATATGTGTGTGTGGCCTGACGATTGCGTCTATCATGAAACAGACCGTCGCATCTAAGTGTTGACTTCAATGTTCACTTTTATCCACTCTATCTCTGATATTGAACACTTTATCCCATAAATATAGCACACCTTAAGAATATATATTTCTTCATATATATATATATATATATATATATATATGTATATATAGTTAGAGAGAGAGGGTGATTGAAAAGTAACTCCCTATTTTATATGTGAGTGGCCAGCCTGGTGTCCTGACTTAACACTCTGTGGCTTTTGTGTGTGTGTGTGTGTGGGGGGGGCGTTGATTAAAATAGCAAGTCAACTATACCAAACCAAGACTTTGGAAGAACTTGAAGAACAAATACAAGAAATTATGTCTTCCATACCACAATAGTTCCTGGTGAAGTCAGTTGACACAATTCCTGGCCGGCCTGAGAAGCTGATGACGAAATCTGGTGCCCATATCAAATTTTAAATAAAACCCCATGCTAAATATATTCCTCTCATATCCATTTCTTGTAAAAATTATAGTTAATGAATAAATTATAAGTATTTTAAAATGGGGAGTTACTTTACAATTTCAATTGAGCACTGTTGAGTGATAAGCTAATTCTATAAACAACAGCCACCTGCACTAATGCAAAGCTCTTCAGTAAAATGAATGGAGCACTTTGGTTGATTGGCATTTGTTTACATTTGTAAAAACAATACGCTAGATTTAGTTGTGTAACTCTACCGAGTGAAGATAGCTCTGGCTGACACCAAATTAGTTGTTTCAATCCGGGCTTGAGGCATTCGGAAGTCTAGTCGCACTGAGGAGCTGTGATACAGCAAAACAGTACTGTCTGTGAATGATATATATATATATATATATATATATATATATATATATATATATATATATATATAACAGACAACGAATGTCTATTATGTTTGATCCTGAGCCGTTCTAAGTTCGAATGTTTGCTTTAATTTCTGGTGAAAATAAAGACAAAAATTGTCCAACATTTGGATATTTTTTTATTAACTTGGTCCTAAGTGTTCGGTTCACACGAGCCATTCTCAGAGTGGTTATAGACATGAAACAAAGATTTCCACCGTCAAAGATGATATTTTGACGTAGAAAATTGCTATGCGTAAACGGTCGCGGAATAGCAGACGCAGATCATCAGTTCACCCGAAATTAAAGCAAACATTCGAACGGCTAGAACGGCTCATGATCAAACATAATAGACATTCGTTGTCTGTTATATTCAACAATATATGTTTAAATAATGATCTGCCTCAATACACTATATATACAGGGTGACCAAAAAAAACGGGAACTTTTTAACAATCCAATAAAACCAAGAGTGATGGAAGAAAAAATATTTAATTCATAGTAATTGAAACCTTAAAACATGCCATTTAAGAAACAATGATGAAATTTTCATTTTTTTAAAATGACGTCCTGTAGATGGCGTCCTCCTGTACGAATGCATTCTTGAAATCTGCTGTTGAGATTCCTCATTGACTGCTGCAACATCTCAGCTGGGATACTGTGAATTTCATTCTCGTTACTAAAATGGCGAAATGTTTACTTGCTCAAGGTCACTGTCTCGCAGTGTTGCCACTTGCTCATGTCTGGCAATACGCACTTCAAAAATTCCCGTTTTTTTGGCTCACCATATATATATATATATATATATATATATATATATATATATAGATAGATAGATATGCAATATATTGCGTATATTTTGGCAGCATGTTTTCATTAAGACATGTCTCATTAAATAACTTTGACAAGTTTTGTCTACTTACTTTTAATAGGATCCTCTCATATTCACGGACAAGCTTCTTAGCATCCTTATTATATAGCTACCATATAAATGCATATTCATTTATTCCGAGTAATTTCGAGATTAGCAAAATGTCATCTTCAGGGTCTTGTTTTATCTTAAGACAAATTTGTTGTGTTTATCTGAAAATTAAATGTTTTATTTGTGAAATGAAAAATGCTAAACTTTAAATTTTCTGATGTAAGCAAACTCGTACTGTAACTTCAAGAGAGGTAACTAAATTATTAAGATGTCTCTCTATTTAAAAAAATAACTATTTAAAGCTATTAGATAAAACCTAGATAATGTTTAAACTATCTACTGTAAATATTTTAAAACATTTGTGCAGTATTCATAATTAATCTTATTAAGGATTGGTTTCAATTTTTTAATATAGATAGCTTCAAAAAATTTTAGTTCATGTTTATTATCTTCATGAAAAAGTATAGATGTATTTTCAACAAGAATTTTCATAAATTGCGAATGTGGACAGGTTGTTGTAAATGTTTAGAAATGTTAGATGCATCATTCATATGAAAACTCAATCACCGAGACAATGTAATTGTAGTGTGATTAACATAAATATTATTTTTTCTGTTGGAAATACAATCTCCTAAAAATGGATACTCATATCTGAGTAGATGCTTTGGTTTTATTTATTTATTAAACAGTATATTTATTTA